>JBBPLO010000138.1:3684-31504 GCA_038089835.1 Retiboletus flavoniger
CCGTTTGCCAACAAAACAAAGTCAATACCCACCCCGTACATCCACCACTCCTGCCGATCCCCTCCTCCACTCCCCTCCCCTTTCGCCAGATCTCTGTCGACCTTATCACCGACTTACCCCTTTCAAATTCCTTCGACTCTGTCATGGTCATGGTCGACCATGGGCTTACAAAGGGGGTAATACTCATCCCTTGCACCAAAAAAATCAATGCCGCTGGAGTTGCCCTTCTCTTTTTTGAAAACGTTTTCAAAAGATTTGGCCTCTACGACTCCGTTATCTCCGATAGAGGCCCCCAATTCGCCTCAGCCTTCGCCATTGAACTAGCCCGCCTCTTAAAATATGACATACGCCTTTCATCTGCATATCATCCACAGACCGACGGTCAAACTGAATGCACCAATCAAGAACTTGAGGTATACCTACGCATCTTCTGTTCCAACAATCCCCATTCTTGGGCCAACCTCCTCTCGTCCACAGAATTCCACCATAACTCTGCCCCCCACTCGTCTACCCAAAGTCTCCCTTCTTCTTACTCTATGGATACGAACCCCGAACCTTTCCCCCTCTCGGAAAAACCTTCATCCCTGCCCTCAAGTCCCAACTCATCACCCTTAATTCCACCCAAAAAGAAGCCCTAGCCGCCCACAAGTCTGCCCGAAAGATCATGACTAACCGATCCTATCGAGGGTTTTCCCCATGGAAACCCGGAGACAAGGTATGGCTAGAAGCCACTAACCTTAAACTAAACTACCCCTCCCAGAAACTCGCCCCTAAACACCATGGACCATTTGAAATAACCCAGGTGTTATCTCCCTTATCATACAGACTCCGACTACTGCCCACATGGAAAATCCACGACGTCTTCCACGCCTCACTCTTATCGTCTTATCGCAAATCCCCTGCACATGGATCCCCCTTCCTTCTCCCACCACCTGACCTTATCGGAACTGAAGAAGAATATGAAGTAGAAGCCATCATTAATCACAAAGGAATTGGCAATCATCTGCGGTACCTGACCGTGTGGAAAGGTTACCCCTCGTCGGAAAATACTTGGGAACCAGAATCCAATCTCAGACATGCCCATTGACTCCTTTCCACTTATAAACGACTCCACTCCATCTAAGACTCTATTGACACAAAAGACGTCGGTCTCTTCGTGAGTATCGCCTAGTGTGTCAATAGCCTCAGTCTATGAACCCCCTGCTACTCATCCCCTACATCAACGATGTCCTCGTTTTCTACCATGACTCACTCATCCCCCTCATCCACCTCCTCCTGCACCTCGCCTTCCTTGCGCTCGCGACATGTCTACCCATCCTTCTTGCCTGAACATGGACATCTCTCTCTATTCAGCATTATCCTAGAAACACCTGCTCTCGCCCTCGCCCTCGAAACCCTCCCTCTCTTCCCTGAAGACGAGACCATGCACGCCCTCATTCGTACCTACCACTCCGCGTCCTCCGCCCTCCACCTAGCTGAAAGCCTCACCCCCCAGGACCCCGCTATACATTTCTCCATTGACGAAACAAGACGTCACTCGCTTATCGCCTTATCGCACCATGGTTTCCACTCCTTTGTAGAAGCACTTCCCCCCCCTCTTATCTATGTTTCTTTCAGAAGAATCTATGACTCCCTCTCTCTGGCACAGCGCGACCATTACTTACAATCCATAGATGACCTCTTACTCTTACGCCCTCATAGGGCCATTCTACCCCCACCCCCTCCGTCTCTGAGTTGCCTCGCTGAAAGACTTTCCTCCCCCCCTCCCGCAGACACCCCCACCATCGTCGCCTCCGACGAAGAAGACTCCTCCTCCGAGTCTGATGAAGCCCCGGTCCCCATCCCCATACGTTCGTCCCATATCACTCCTGTTTCCCGGACTGAAGTTCAGTGGGTTCGCCTACCCAATGGCACTCATATCCTGTCCTCCCCAACCTGAGTCACACCCCAAGCTGATAGCATTCGCCTCACTCCTGCCTCCCCAGGAACCGAATGTTTTCATTGCCGTCTTCGAGGTCACTATCAACAGGATTGCCCTACCTTCCAATGCCCCCACTGCTCTTCCTTCGCCCCCGGCCACATTGCAACTCAATGTAACCGCATCCAGTGCGACTATTGTTGCAACTGGGGACATTCAGCCGAACTCTGTCCCCATCGTGAATGCACTTTGTGTGCTCAGCCTGGGCATATCCAATCTCTCTGTCCGTTTAACACTGCTTCCCCCTCCCAGACGAACGCCATCTTTGGACCACTGGCTCTTTGAAGATCCCTTCGGGAGAAGAGGTTTGTTGATCGAGCCTGGGGCTCAATTGTACAATGGGGGTAATGTTACGATTTTCTTTCCTTCTCATCGGACTCTACTTGTCATAGTCTTTTCCCGTTTCTTTTCTTATCAACGAGTCATGTCTTATCATGCACGACAGGCTTATCTGTTTATCGGAGGGCCTAGATCTAGTTATCTTTGGTCTCTCAACCTTGGACTTCATCACTCCTAATTAGGCTCTCTCGTGCCTAATCGTTATCTCTTAGTTCACCTGATCTCGTGGTCCATGCGCTGTGCCTATACTATAAATAGCCTTCCTTACCATGTATTCCTCATTCTTGTTCTGTGCAATCTATGCGTATTATCAAGTGTCACTCCGAGTCTCTTACTAGGCCTTCCCCTAGTAAAACCGTGTCCCTCCAATTCATCCTTGAGTCCCTAAGACGTCGGTCTCTTCGTGAGTATCGCCTTAGCCACTCAAGTTTACCCAGAAGACCTTGTTGGTACGCTTCACGTAACAGGTGGGCTGGGTTGACAAGGGGGTGGACTGGGTTGACAAGGGATGGGGGTACTGGGATTTCTAGGGGGTTGACTCCTAGTCTGTGGTGCATAGGAGGGATCGAGGAGAGGAGTTCTGCTGGATCCAGTGATTCGTCTCGAAGGAGTTTGGTATCTGGAAAGGTCGGGGAGGTCTGAGTCACTTTCTTCTGGGGCTCAGTATGATGTGGTGGAGGGGTGGTAGATCCTTCACCCGAGTAGGTGGGACCGAGAATATTCTTGGTCTTTTGTTATGTGAGGCATACCAACAGGGTCCTGAGGAGATATTGAGTGGCTAAGGTGATACTCACGAAGAGACCGACGTCTTAGAGACCCAATCTAAGGTAACGACTCAGGGAGATGGTGGAGCTAGACTTCAAGGGAAAAGCTTGAAGTAGACCTGGGAGTAACACTTGATGATACACTTATATTGCATAGACCAAGAATGATGAATACATGGTAAGGAAGACTATTTATAGGGTAGCACATAGCGCACGGACCATGGAATACTGTGGAATGGTGGGGAACGATTAGGCATGAAAGAGCCTAATTAGGAGTGATAATGTCCGAGGTCAAGGGATCGAAGATAGCTAGAAACAGGTCCCCCGATAAGGAGATAAGCCTATCATGGACGATAGGATGTAGTCCATTGATAAGAAACGAAACGGAAAAAGAGTATGACAAGTAGAATACGATAAGACGGAAAGAAAACCATAACATGTCTTCTCTTAGTAACTTCCTTCTCTCCTTGGACTAACTGGAGACATCAACCATCTAGATGTCTATCTAACACGTATCTCATTCTAGTTAGTTCCTCTGCTATTGCCATCTCTCATCTTCACATGGCCAATCATGGTTATGTTATGACAATCTCTTTGGACTAACACCTCCCCACTGATTCTCTTACATCAGCTAGTGTTCCCTTACATTCCATTAGGTTCCTTATCACTTAGTCATCTTTCTTCCTCATCTTTCTCTCTGTTTCCATGGTCCATGTGTTGGTCCAGTACCTATAAAATCTAGTTGCTCTAGACCATATAACTTATACTTGATCTGTGCAATACAAGCATATATCTTGCATCATCCCTAGTCTTCCTTAGTCTCTATCCTAAGTCCTCTTCAATCTTCCGTTTGAGAAGTCGGTCTCTTCATGAGTATCGCCTCAAACCAAATGATTCCCTTGAGACCTCCATTGGTACACTTTGTGTAACAAAAGATCAAGTATCTCCTTGGTTCCACCTGCCCAGGTGTTGGACCCACCATCCTTCACTATGTCCTATCAAGCCCCTGAGGAAGAAGACTTCGATCTTCCTGACTTCACCAGATATTGTGTATCTTCACGATGAATTGCCGGATCCAGCAGAACTCCCCTACTAGACCCATCCCTCACTGGAAGAACCCCTTCATGTCCCTCACCAGCACCCCCCAGTCAAACCCCTTGACAACCTAGTCCACCCCCCCGCCAACCTAGTCCACCCCCTCGTCACCCTAGCCCATCCCCTCCCCAAACCCCTAGTCCAATCAACTGGTCTCGACCGTCATCACCCACTATGCCTTCTGAACTCAAAGCCGCTCTCCCCACAGACTTCTCAGAACTCCCCTCCAATGCCTCTTGATGGATGAAGGCCATGAGAGCCTATTTTTTAATCAACCAAACCCTCTACCCAGGAGACCCAGAGAAAATCATAACCGCCCTTAATAAAATGCCAACTGGCCAAGGAGCCTCCTTCACAAAAGCTTGGTATGATAAGATGGCTGACCCTACCATCATCACTGGCAAAACCTTTGCTGATTTCACCAAAGACTTTGAAACAACCTTTTTTCCCTATGATGTCCAGGCCTCCGCCCACATTGAACTTGCCAAACTTCATCAGAAAATCACTCGCTCCGGTGATGGATTTCAACTATTCATCACCGACTTCCAAAATCTTGCAGGAAAGTTGGGAATCACCAACAAAACCACTCTTATCGACCACTTTACTCTTGGACTTGACCACCAGCTCACCACCATGATCCTATCCATGGGAACAGTTCCCACCACCATCATAGAATGGGTGACAAAGGCAAAAGCCTTCCACACCCAAAAAATGAGAATCCAAGCACTTCATACCAGCACCAACCCCAACCCCTTCTCTTTCAACAATCACACCCAGCGAGATCCCAATGCCATGGACATCGACATGACCACCACCCTAGCTAAGCTTATGCCCACTGAACGAGCCAAATGCATCAAAGAAGGAAGATGCTTTCACTGCCAAACCATAGGTCACAACGCTTGAAACTGCAGAAAAACCAACACCACTTTCGCCACCGCCCCTCAAAACTTCCAAGTCCGCACTACCATCACCACTCCCTCTACTATTCCTTCAAAACCTCTCCCTGCTCCCCTCAAACCTAGCTCTCCCTTAGAGCTCTACATAAACTCCCTTCGTATGGGAGGAAAGGATGAGAAAGAGATTCTCTCTGTCCTCAAAATGTGCTATGAAGAGGAATCAAAAGAGAACTCTGGAGAAGCAGTCAATGGGATATCTGTTGCAAAGATCCAGGAAGTGAAGGATTTTTGAAATGAGAAGTAGTTTCAATGTCTACTTCTCCTAATGTACTTGTAGCCTTGCCAAACAATAGAATGCTGCATCTCAAGGTCACTGTACAAAAAATCATTGACACCACCACCTTAATTGACTCTGGAGTGACAGGAAACTTCATCAACCCCAGACTCCTCCCCAAAGGAAATTTCTTGCTCAAGCATCTCCATTCACCCATACTCGCATTCAACATTCATGGTTCCGAAAACTGCTCTGGATGAATTAACTGGATGGTGAACACATCTGTTACCTGTAATTCACTCTCTTTTCCTACTAAACTCTTCGTTCTCTGACAAAAACAACCCCAAATCATCCTTGGCACCCCCTGGTTAGCCACCTGGAATCCTGTCATTGATTGGAAAAATCATACTCTCACCTTCCCTTCCAGTCAGCCTGAGAGGGACAAGAGGTCTCTTCGTGAGGATCCTCCCCTGAATGGCTTTCTTGAAGAGTTGGTGAACAAAACCACTATCTCCACTGAGCTTGCCATCGCCACCAAAAAGAAAGACATCTCCATCCCGACCTTTTGCACAGATTTTGCCGATGTCTTCACTGAGTCCACCCACAACCAACTTCCTCCTCATCGCCCATTTGATCACACCATCGATCTCAAGGACACCTTCACCCCTAAAATCACCAAAATCTATTCCCTAAACCCTGCCGAAAAGATTGCCCTCCAAGCCTTCATTGATGAACACCTCAAAACTGGTCACATCATTCCATCAAAATCCCCCCAAGCCTCTCCTTTCTTCTTCATACCAAAGAAAGATGGCTCCCTCCGTCCATGCCAAGACTACCATTATCTCAACAGCCACACCATCCATAATGCCTACCCATTACCTCTCATATCCGACCTCATCAACAAAATGAAAGATGCAGACTACTTCACCAAAATGGACATTTGCTGGGGGTATAATAATATCCACCTCTGGGAAACCAATCAATGAAAAGCTGCCTTCATCACCCCCTTAGGACTATTTGAACCAACTTGCATATTCTTTGGCTTCTCCAATGCGCCTTCCACCTTCCAAGCATTCATGAACCATATCTTTACAGATATGATTGCCAAACAGTGGCTCAAAATTTACATGGATGACTTGGGACTTCACACTAAAGGAATCCTTACCCTTCACCATGAATGAACCTGACGAGTCCTTCAATGGCTATGAGAAAATAACCTATCTCTGAAGATCACTAAATGCTCCTTCAATACATCAACCATGGAATACCTTGGCCTCATCATTGGTCGCAGAGAACTCCACATGGACCCCCTCAAACTCGTCGCCATCTGCGATTGGAAACCCCCCACCTCCATCAAAGGTGTCCGCTCCTTCATTGGCTTCACCAACTTCTATCAAAAATTCATCCCAAATTTCTCCAACATTGTTGCCCCCCTCACTCTCCTAACCTGCAAAGACCAACCCTGGCTTTGGTCCCCTCTTCAACAACGAGCTTTCTCCACTCTCATCTCTTCCTTTTGTTCCACCCCAGTTCTCTCCCTCCCTGATCTCTCTAAACCATTCTCCGTCATGACCGACGCCTCCCTCCTAGCCACCGGCACTGTCCTTATGCAAAATGATGTCAACAGTGACCTCCAACCTATTGCCTACTTCTCCAAAACCTTCGCCCCTGTGGAATGCAACTACAATATCTATGATTGCGAACTCCTTGCAGTCATTCTTGCCTTAACTGAATGGTGTTGTTATCTCCAGGGCTCCTCCCTCCCTGTCACCATTATTACTGACCACAAAAACCTCTCCTACATCTGTGACCCCTGTAAATTATCTCGTCGACAAGCATGATGGGCGCTCTTTCTCCAAGATTTCGATATCCTGTGGAAAGTTTCTCCTGGATCCAAAATGAGCCCTGCTGACACACTCTCTCGTCGCAACCCCATCGACATTTCCTCTGACAATCAGGACTCCTCCATCCTTCCTGACCCTGTCATCATCAATGCCCTGGATCTCTCTTTAGCTGCTCACATCAAGTCATCCTCCACCAATGACCCTCTTGTCCTTGACACCCTCACAGCACTTTCCTCAGGCTCCCCTTTATTCCCTCGTTTATCCCTCTTTAACTGGTTTTTTGACAATGGCCACCTATTCTATCGCAATCGCATGTATGTACCACCCACTGCACATTCCTCACTCCTTCACTCCCTCCACTCATCACCCCTCTCCAGACATATGGGTGCTTTCCACACCCAGGTTCTCCTCGAGTGTGACTTCTGGTGGCCAGGACTTTCCACCTTTGTCCACCACTTTATCCATGGATACCCTACATGCCAACAATCCAAGCCCAACACCCACCCCACACACCCACCTCTCTCTCTGATCACCTCCTCCTCCCCCCTTCCCTTCTGTCAACTCTCTGTAGATCTCATCACAGATCTCCCTCTCTCCAATGGTCATGACTCTATCATGGTCATGGTCGACCATGGCCTTAGTAAGGGGGTAATTTTCATCCCTTGCTCTAAAACCATTGATGCCGCCAGAGTGGCTCTATTATTCTATGAAAACATCTTCAAAAGATTCAGCCTCTATGACTCCGTTATCTCTGACAGAGGTCCCCAGTTCACCTCCGCCTTTGCTCTGGAACTTGCCTGTCTGCTCAAATACAATATCCGCCTATCTTCAGCCTACCACCCCCAAACTGACAGCCAAACAGAACGAACCAACCAAGAGTGAGAGATATTCCTGAGAATCTTCTGTGCCAATAACTTCAATTCCTGGTCATCCCTACTTCCTGCAGCTGAATTCCACCACAACTCCGCCCCTCATTCCTCCACTAAGAAATCCCCATTTTTCTTACTCTACAGTTATGAACCCTGATCATTCCCCCCTTTCAGAAAGACCTTCAT
The DNA here is from genome assembly GCA_038089835.1 of Retiboletus flavoniger. Lineage (NCBI taxonomy): Eukaryota > Fungi > Basidiomycota > Agaricomycetes > Boletales > Boletaceae > Retiboletus > Retiboletus flavoniger. The sequence continues at coordinate 11,930 of JBBPLO010000138.1, forward strand.
TCTTGCTCTCGAAGAACGACTCTCCATGCTTGACTCCACCCAAAAAGAAGCCCTGGCCACCCACAAAATCACCAGAAAGCTCATGATATCCCGCTCCTGGAGAAAGTTCAACCCTTGGAAAGTTGGAGATAAGGTCTGGCTCGAGACCACAAACCTCCGATTACAATATCCATCTGAGAAGTTCTCTCCTAAACGACTTGGACCATTCAAAATCACCTGAGTCTTATCATATCAACTCTGCCTCCCCCGTTCCTGGAGAATCCATGATGTCTTCCATGCTTCCCTCTTATCGCCCTATCACACAACAGCCGCCTTCGGCCCCAGCTTTACATCCCCACCATCTGATTTTATCAATAAGGAAGAAGAATACAAAGTCACTGCTATCTTAGCACATAAAGGCCCCACCCATTGGTGAAAATACCTCATGGCATGGAAAGGATACCCATCTTCTGAAAATACCTGGGAACTGGAAACCAATCTTCAACATTCATCCCATCTCCTCTCCACTTATAAATGACTCCACAATCTCTAGGTCTGTGCTGGTAATTGACAGTCTCTTCGTGAGTATCTCTTACCCGCACAAACCTCGCTATCTCCTCCCATCCACCATGTCATTCTTGACCTCTGCCATCACATCCTCTCTCCTCGCTGGTCGCATTTCCCCCCTTCACACTCGTAATGTCTACCCAGCCTACCTCCCCAAATATGCTGTCCTAGAACTCTATGCTGACATCCTCGATACCCCCACCCTTGTTCTCATCATCGAACAAGACCCTATGTTCAATGATGATTATCCCACACAGGACCTTATCAAGGCTCCCCATGGGACATCTTGCCTTGCCCGGATGATCTGGGCTAGTCCCTCACCCGACCAGGCAGCATACTTCACCCTCACCAACATCTCTCACAACATTCTTTTAGTGTTATTCCATCATGGTTTCCACACCTACATTGAGTCCATCCCCCCTCTTACCATTTACCCAGTTTTTCGTAGAATATACATGTCCCTTCCACAGGACCAATGCAATCATTATGCTCAATCAGTAGATAATTTTTTACTTAACCGTCCTCGCTCCATCGTTCTCCCAGTACCCCCTCCTCATCATACTTCACTCTCGTCTCATCTCTCCTCCCCTGCCCCTGCTGATACCCCCACTGCCATCACCTCAGATGACTCCAACTCCGAGTCCACCTCGGATGAACTGATAGCCAATGCTCCCCTCACTCCAGCTGTCTTCTCCACACCCTCTGGCAATGTCCTATCTTCCCCTACCTGTATCCTCCCTCACCACAACCTACTTCATCTACCCTTAGCGTCAAATACTACATGGTGCTTTCACTGTTCTGGCCTGGGTCATTATCAACAGGACTGCCCCACCTACTGCTGCCCCAACTGTCGCACCATCCAACTGGGCCACCTTGCCTGTGAATGTCTTACTATTTATTGTGACTACTGCCATCACTGGGGACATAGTGATTGATTCTGCCCTGCTTGGGTGTGTGGAACTTGCTCTCAACCTGGGCACATTATCAGTGACTGTATGTTTGAGCATGCTTTCCCTTCTCAGCAGCTGGTGATCTATGGTCCCTCCTCCTCATTCTCTACCTAACCCTTGGGGTCAACAGGGATTGGTGATCGAGCCTGGGGCTCGATTGTACAAGAGGGGTAATGTTACCATTTTTCTCCTTTATCATCGTCTTCTCTTAGTAACTTCCTTCTCTCCTTGGACTAACTGGAGATGTCAACTGTGTAGATGTCTATCTAACACATATCTCATTCTAGTTAGTTCCTCTGCTATTGCCATCTCTTGTCTTTACGTGGCCAATCATGGTTATGTTATGACAATCTCTTTGGACTAACACCTCCCCACTGATTCTCTTACATCAGCTAGTGTTCCCTTACATTCCATTAGGTTCCTTATTGCTTAGTCATCTTTCTTCCTCATCTTTCTCTCTGTTTCCATGGTCCGTGCATTGGTCCAGTACCTATAAAACCTAGTTGCTCTAGACAATGTAACTCATACTTGATCTGCACAATACAAGCATATATCTTGCATCATCCCTAGTCTTCCCTAGTCTCTATCCTAAGTCCTCTTCAATCTTCTGTTTGAGAAGTTGGTCTCTTCATGAGTATCGCCTCAAACCAAACAATTCCCTTGAGACCTCCATTGGTATGCTTCGCGTAACACCATGCTTGTAGGGTGCAGATGACTGTGAGGAGTTTGCAGTCATGGATGTCATAGTTTTGTTCCATGGGAAGGAATGATTGGGAGATGAAGGGACAGGGTTTCCATTCCCCATTCTTGTTGAGCTGTTGGAGAATGCATCCAGTGGCAAACTTGAAAGCATCAGTGGTAATTGTGAATTGGGTGGAGGTGTCAGGGAGTTGGAGGACTGGGCAAGTGAGGAAGCATTCTTTGAGGTTGTCGAACATGGACTGACACTCAGGAGGCCATTGCCAAGGTTGGGATTTCTTGGTGAGGTTGGTGAGGGGTCGGGCGATGGTGGAGTAGTTGGTGATAAGTTGCTGGTAGAAGTTGGCAAATCTGAGGAATGATTGGACTTGTTTCATGGTGGTGGGCACTGGCCATTTGGATATGCCCTCGAGTTTGACCAGGTCCATGGCAGTGTGGCCCAGATGGATGATCATCCTGAGGTATTCAACTTCATTGGCGCCGAACTTGCATTTCTCGAGCTTGAAGTGGAGGTCAAGCTCAGTCATTTGTTGGAGAACACGTTTGGTACATTTGGTGTGGAGTTTGTTGTCAGGGGAGAAGATCAGGAGGTCATTCATGTAGATGACTAACCATCCTTTGGTGATCATGTCGCAGAAGAAGTCGTTCATGAACCTTTGGAACATGGCATGGGAGTTAGTAAGTCCAAAGAACATTACATTGGGCTCAAATAAGCCCTGATGGGTGATGAAGGCAGCTTTCCAGCAGTCTTCAGGTTTGATTTGGATGTTGTTGTATCCCCAACGAATGTCGAACTTGGTGAATTTCTTGGCATCTCAGAGCTTGTCGATAAGCTCAGAGATCAGGGGTAGAGGGTAGGCATCTCATATGATAGCCTTATTGAGTTTTTGGTAGTCTTGGCAAGGGTGGAGTCCTCCATCCTTCTTATGGATGAAGAAGAAGGGGGATGCCTGTGGGGAGTTAGACAGGGAGATTTTACTGGTGGCAAGGTTCTTGTCAATGAACTTATCCACTGCCTCCTTTTTGGCAGGGGACAAGGGGTAGATCTTACCAATTGCAGGTTTGAAATCTGCTTTGAGTTTGATCTCATGGTCATAGGATCTGGACAGTGGGAGGTGATCTGCCATGTCTTTGGAGAAGATGGAGGTGAATTGTTGGTATTCCTCTGGGAGAGAGACCTTCAGGGCATTGAGGGCTTCCGCCTTTGCCAGTTCTGTGGCTTGGGTGATCTTGGCGATTTGAGAGGCCTGTAAGAACCTGGAGCCACAGCAGATGATGCGGAAGACTGCACAGTTTCAGATGGCCACACTGTTGAAGACATCCTCGGTGGTCCAGTCATTGTAGTTGCAAAGGTGGTCTTGGGACATGGCTCATACAGGGATTGAGTCAGGTTTGTGGATGGGGAAGGTATAGATCTTATCATGTTGGTCACAGTCCTTTTAGTATTCTTGATGGAGTTGTTTGGACTGGTCAACAGATTCGTTGATAGAGATGGTGCAGTTTGCCCAATCAATGTTGGGGTTAGCTGTGTGGAGCCAGTGGAGTCCAAGGATGATATTATCTTGGCCAAGGTACATCACATGGAGGAGGACTTTTTGGGCGAGTCCTTCAATGGAGAGGAATAGGGAACAGGTATGGGTAATCTTTCCCTTCTTGTTGAGTGATCCATTGGCATTTCAGGCAAGGATTGGAGTCAAGAGCTTGGTGAGGGGGAGTTTATGTTTCTCCATGAAGCCTTGGTTGATGCAGGAGATGTTAGCTCCACTATCTATGAGGGCGCAAGTGTCAACAGTTTTCAGCATATATGAGGGGTGAATGACTTGGACAGGAATGTGCATAGATTTAGTCACCACTTTTACAAGTACAGAGGCTATAGTGGAAGGGGCTAACATCGAGATAGGCTTCCTTTCTAAAAATTCTGAAGAAAAACGACTTTTACAGACTCCTTGTCTTCATTGTCATCATCCTCAATCTCTTGTAGACAAGGGAGTTCTTCTTCAGCTACCTTGGTCACCTTCTTGGCCAGTGGACATGAGGTATCTGTGGGGTGCTGTTGGAAGAAGGCTGGACATCTCAGAGAGGAGTGTCCAGGTTGGTGGCATCAGAAGCAGAGTTTCTTCTTGATGCAGTGTTTCTTTTCTTTGGGAGTGAGTTTCCCAATGGTTTGGATGATGTCAATGTCCATGGCATTGGGGTCCTTTTGTGGGGTGTACACAGAGGAGTTGGCTGGTTGGAAAGTAGGACAATAAGTCCTCTTAGAGATTTCTTGGGAGTGTCCCCACATGGTTTGGAAGCAGGTCACTTTCTTGTACCACTCTTCAGTGGTAGTTGGTGGGGTTTCCATGGAGTAGATCTTCATCATAAGGGGTTGGGGAAGACCAGTGGAGAAGTATGAGATGAGGATGTTATCATCCACAATCTTGGAGATGACCACGTTGTTACAGAAGTCTGCGATGTATTTAGTGAGGGTTGGTTCATATGTACCCTTCTTCTTGATCATTCACATGGTGGTGAGCCACATGATGGCATTGCCAATCAAGTCTTGGTGCTTGAAGGTGGTTTTGAACTCTTTGATGAAGTCAGAGAGTTTTCCTAGGGTGATGGTTCCAGAGGTCATGTTACGATACGAGACTCAGTCTCCTATCCCATTTCTTTTTCTTACTTTAACTTAGCTAAGTCTCATTCGGTCCTCACTACCTTCGGACCTCAGGAACGCTGTTGCTACCTCGTGTACCACTTCCCTGGTTCCTTCCTCTTCTTCACCCTTCCATGGCATTCCACGGAACTATTGTATTATTAGATATGACTCGTCGTGACTCAGCCCTTATCTCACTGACTCACTCCTTATCTTCGACGCTGATGTGTCCCCTTACGTAACCCTTCTGGTAGCCATATTTAAACCTCGCGCTCTCACCTGTATTTCCTTAAGCTTAGTCTTCTCGAATCTTACGAGTTACTTGGCCTCCTCCTTGCTCCTCTCGTCATCATCCATAGTGACACAACTGAGGCTTAAGGGCACTCCCCGAAAGTCTCTTCACACTTAGTCCCGAGTTCGAGGAATCCCCTTGGACTCTGACCTTTGACTCCGCGGGTCTTCCCAACGAGTAACCTTCGCCTCTGGCTGTAGGCACTAGACCTACACTCAACCAGTACTAGGCATTAGACCTATACTCTCTGTGTCCCTCTGAGTCCACCTCGTTTGTCTCACATCGAGGCAGTTAACTCACTTGAGATCTCATCGGTTCTAGCCTGACATAACAAAAGACTAAGCTTCCTCTCTACAAGCGACTACTAGGTTGTCTTACTTCCTAATCATGCTCCCGCACTCAGCCTGCATGGGGTGATTCCCTGGGCAACGTGCCATCATTGATCCCCGAACCCCTACCCAGTGGTTCCTTCCCCGTGACTTCGTCACTGAACAACCCTCGTCCCCGGACCCCTCGTCCCCCTCATCCCTTGACCACTCTGACCTCGAAGTCAACCCCACGACCCGAGAAGAACAGGAAGAAACTCTCCAGCTCGCCCACGACCTTTCCGCCCAACTTAACCTTCTGTGAGTTCCTACCCCTCCTTCTCCCACTCCCATTACCACACAACCCATCTTTCCTCTCCCTTCCAGACCTATGCCACACCCGGTGCTCTCTGGGTACCCTCTATCTAGACCATGCCCCCTGTTCCCTCGGCCGACTTCACCCAGAAAAACTATGTCCTCTGGAAAGGAACTCCGTCTTGGAGCCCCTACACCCTTTGATGGGTCCCCTGATACAGCTGTACAGTGGCTCCACACTGTACAGTTCTACCTCCTCGTTAATGAGGACGTCTACGACACTGACGCTAAACGAATCGCCTTCGCCCTCTCACACATGACCAAAGGATCAGCCGCTACATGGGCTGCCACCTTTCACCAAAGTGTATGACAACTGGAGTCATCTCTCTCGGAACCCTCCCCACCTTCATAAACGAATTCAGGACCGCCTTTGAGCACCAAGACTTGATCGGTAACGCCATCGCCTGGCTCTCCACCACGCGGATGATCAAAAAGAAAGGGACCTATGAACCCTCTCTTACCAACTACATCACCGACTTCCACCACAACGTCATCATCTCTAAGATACTCGACGATAACGTCCTCATCGCTTACCTCTTGGCAGGGCTTCCCCAACCCCTGATGATGAAAATCTACTCCATGGAGACCCCTCCAACTACCATCGAAGAATGGTATAAGAAAGCGACCCACTTCCAAACCATGTGGGAAAGAACTCAAGAGATCGCCAGACGAACATACCGTCTGACCTCTCAGACTACCCCATCCTCCTCAAGCGCCCCCTGAAAAGACCCTAATGCCATGGATGTGGACGTTGTCCGCACCATCAGAAAACTTACTCCCGAAGAAAGGAAACGATGCGTCAAAAAGAAGCTATGTTTCCAATGCCAACAACCTGGCCACTCCTCTGTCAAATGTCCCTCCTTTTCTTCACAGCATCCCACAGGTGCCCTGAGTCGACCAACCAGGAAGGTCGCTGAAGTAGCTGACGAAGAAATTCCCCGACTACAAGAAGTCGAGGACGACGAGGACGACGAAGAAGGAGAAGATGTGATGACCGTCTTCCTCCAGGATTTTTAGAAAGGAAGTCTACCCCGATGTTAGCCCCTTCCTCTGTAAAAGCTGTACTAGTGAATACGACTGAAAGGACCATGCAAATCCCCATTCAAGTCATACGACCTACGTATACCAGAAAAACCATCGCCACCTCCACCCTCGTCGACAGTGGAGCCAACATCTCCTGCGTCGACCGAGCTTTCATAGAGAAACACAAACTACCCCTTATGAAACTCTCCATCCTAATCCAGGCCCGCAATGCCAATGGATCCCTGAACAAAAAAGGAAAGATTACCCATACGTCTTCCCTCTTCATCACTGTCGGAGGACTAATCCACCAAGTCCTTCTTCACGTCATGCACCTCGGACGAGACAACGTCATCCTCAGCCTCTCCTGGCTACAAGCCACGAACCCCAAAATCGATTGGGCAAAACGAACCCTCTCTCTCGACGAGAAAACTGACCAATCCAAGCTATGCAAGGAGAAGGTCCGCCTTGATCAATGTAGACATGACAAAGTCTACACCTTCCCCGACCATGAGGCCGATGCCTTACCAGTAAGGACCATCTCGAACGACCACCTTCGAGACTACAATGAATGGACCACTGAAGACGTCTTCATGAATGCTGCTATCAAAAATCGATCCATCTTTCAAATCATGCGGTGTGGATCTCGCTTCCTCCGACCCACTCAAGTGGCAAGGTTAATCCAAGCTACCAAACTTGCCCGAGCTGAAGCTCTCGCAATCCCCAAGATCTCCCTATCTCCAGAATACCAACAGTTCGTGTCCGTCTTCCCAAAAGACGCAGCCGACCACCTCCCACCCAGCCAACCCTACGACCATGAAATCAAACTAAAACCCGACTTTACTCCCCATATTGGGAAGGTATACCCTTTATCCCCTGCCGAAACCGAAGTGGCGGATAAATTCATTGATGAAAATCTAGCTGCCGGGAAAATTTCCCCATCTAACTCCCCACAGGCTTTCCCCTTCTTCTTTGTCCACAAGAAAGATGGCGGTCTCAGACCCTGTCAGGACTACCGAAAACTCAACGAGGCAACCGTATGGGACACCTACCCACTACCCTTGATCTCAGAGCTAATCGACAAGCTCCGAGACACCAAAAAGTTCACCAAGTTTGACGTACGATGGGGATACAACAACGTACAGATCAAACCCGAAGATCGATGGAAAGCCACTTTTGTAACTCACCGTGGACTTTTCCAACCAAACGTAATGTTCTTCGGACTTACTAACTCCCCTGCAACGTTCCAAAGGTTCATAAACGACTCCTTCCGTGACATGATCGCCGAAGGATGGTTGATCATATACATGGATGACCTACTGATCTTCTCTCCTGACAATGCCCTACACACAGAACGTACCAAACGCATCCTCCAAAGGATGACCGAACTTGACCTTCACCTGAAACTCGAAAAGTGTAAGTTCGCAACCGACGAGGTTGAATACCTCGGAATGATCATCCAACCGGGCCACGCCACAATGGACCCAGTCAAACTAGAGGGCATCTCCAAATGGCCTGTCCCAACCACCGTAAAACAAGTCCGATCCTTCCTCAGATTTGCTAACTTTTACAGGCGATTCATCACCAACTACTCGACACTCGCCCGCCCACTCATCAACCTAACCAAGAAAACACAGCCCTGGGAATGGACCCCCGACTGTCAAACAGCCTTCGAGGACCTCAAAAATCGGTTCCTCCAATGCCCAGTCCTGCGCCTCCCAAACTCCACGGCGCAATTCGCCATCGCGACCGACACCTCCAAGTTCGCTACTGGCGGCATCCTCCAACAGCTCAACGAAAACGGGGAATGGAAACCCTGTTCTTTCATCTCCCAATCATTCCTCCCCGCAGAACAAAACTACGACATCCATGACCACGAACTCCTTGCGGTCATCCGCGCCCTCCAAGCATGGAAACACTACCTCCGCGGTTCCCCCTTCCCCGTCCAGGTCTTCACCGACCACAAAAACCTCACCTACTTCCACAAACCTCAGAGCCTCAACCGTCGCCAGGCCCATTGGCTCCTTGACCTTGCAGATTTCGACCTGCAGTTCACCTACACCCCCGCCGCTCAACTTGCCAGTCCCGATGCTCTTTCCCACTGCCTGGACCATGAAACCAAGGACGCCGACAACGCCGACATCATCCTCCTCCCTGATGACATCTTCGTCTCCTCCATCGATACCCTCCTCACATCCCAAATCAAAGAAGGATGCAAAACCGATGCCACAGCCCTAGCCGCCATCCAATCCTTGAACCCGACTCTCCCCATCTCCGGCACCTTCCGTTCTCGCCTCTCCCCTTGGCAAACCATCGACGGGATGCTCATGTTCAACGGTCGCGTCTACGCGCCACCCAACTCTCGCCAAGCCATCTTGGCCAAACACCACGATCACCCCTCCGCCGGTCACCCCGGCATCCAGAAAACCCGCCAACTTGTCTGCGCTGAATATTGGTGGCCAGCCATGGCCGCCTACATCTGCTCCTATGTCTCCGGCTGTGCTGTTTGCCAACAAAATAAGGCAAACACACACCCAACTACTCCCCCGCTCAACCCCATTCGCTCCACTTGCTCTCGCCCCTTCCAACAGATCTCCTGTGATCTAATCACGGACTTACCCCCCTCTGAGGGGTTTGATAGCCTCCTGGTCGTGGTTGACCATGGACTTACAAAGGGGGTGATTCTCTGCCCCACAAAAAAATCTATCACTGCCGCTGGGATGGCAACCCTTTTTGCCCACAAAGTATACTCTCGTTTTGGCCTCCCTGACTGCATCATTTCAGATCACAGCCCCCAGTTCACCTCCGCCTTCTCCAAGGAGCTTGCCTGTATCCTCAACTACAAGCTCACACTCTCCACCGCCTTCCACCCACAGACGGACGGAGAAACCGAATGAGTAAACCAAGAAATAGAAACCTATCTCCGCATCTTCTGCAGAGATTCCCCTGCCTCGTGGGCAGATCGAATTCCCCAAGCGGAATTCATGTACAACCACCGACCCCACTCGGTCACCAACCAATCTCCGTTCTTTCTTCTCATGGGTTATGAACCTAACCCTCTACCCACTGTAGTCCCGTCCACCCAAGTCCCTGCTGTCAAGGTCAGACTCTGACAACTCACCTCTGCACACAACGAAGCCCTCACCTCCCATGAACTAGCCCATCAAACCATGGCAGCTAGAACACGTCGCCCCTTCACCCCATTCAAAAAGGGCGACCAGGTTTGGCTAGAAGCTCGCAATCTCCGCCGAGAACTGGCTAACCCCAAATTCTCCCCTAAAAGAGAAGGACCCTTCATTATCTCTGACATCCTCTCCCCTATTACATACAGATTAAAACTCCCAGCGACATGGAAGATCCACCCCGTCTTCCATGCTTCCCTCTTATCGCCCTATCGGCAGAATGCTATCTATGGCCCGCATTTCAAAAAGAACCTGCCGGATCTCATCGGCGGACAAGCGGAGTTTGAGATAGAAAGAATCATATGGCATAAAGGCGCTTCGGATAAGCGTCACTACCTAGTTCGGTGGAAAGGGTACTCCGCCGATGACGACTCCTGGCTTCCTGAAAGGGAATTCAAACATGCACAGACCACCCTGTCTGCGTATAAAAAGGCAAACCCCCGCGCCTTCTCAACTTAGTTCCTCTCTCTCTCTCTCCTCTCATCGTAGTACCAAAAAAGAACAAAAACAAAAGAAAACCATCATGAACACTGCTCCCGCCTCCTCTGTATCTCTGTCTATCTCTACCGTTTCCTCTCTACGTTCGTCTCCTCCTATCTCTTCCCCCCTCGCTGACAACGTTACCTCTGCCGAGGACTTGTCCACTACTATAGAGTCCATAGCTTCCCATGCCTCTGTTGTTTACGACCCCCTCTTGTCCCCTCCTCAGGTCCCTAGCTCCTCGCTCCCCCTAGAAGGTTGCTTGCCTTCACCGGAACTCCCACCGGTTTTCTTTGCCACCATCGCTCCCACTCCCATCCTCAGTGTGGATGTCCCCCTGTATGCGCATCGCATGTGCGAAGACTACCCCTCTCATGAGGACATGCAAGAACTAGCGTCCGCCCTCACCGACTCCCACCTGATGATACCCCTCCAGTCCTTCGTTGAGGACGCCTCCCCCATCGAGCTTATCTCTAAGCTCTACCTACAGATCGCTCGCCTGAGCCTCATCCCACTGTGCCCTTCCGCCGCCAAACTTGCCCTTCTAGGGACAGTTATCTCTTCGATCCATCAGGAAGCGCGTGCCACCCTTCTCACTCTTGGATATCAGCTTGGCGCTCTCGAGTTCTTCCAAGACCTGGATAGGTACCAATGAGAGATGGCCACTCGTCAGGCTGACTGACACCGCACTGCCTCGTCCTCGTCCTCCCTCGCTACCCCACTCAACGAGGAAGAGTTGAACTTTCTCGAACGAGCAGAAGCCATGTGGACTGGTAACAACGGATGCACTCCTCTCCCTCCTTCCCACCCACGCTATAGAGAAGCGTGCTATGAATGCCACAGACTTGGTCACTTTCGGACCGACTGCATGGTATACCAATGTCCCTGTTGCCTCCAGTTTGCACCCGGACATCTGCAGACTCACTGCCCTCTGCAAAGACCTCCCGCGCCTATCACATCCCCTTCATCCTCCTCTCGGAACTCGCGGTCCCCTACCACCCACAGGAACAGGCGGACACACCCTCCTCCTGCAATCCCAGTTCCTCCACCTCGCCAACGAACAAACCGATACCCTCATCGTCGAACATCCCCCATTGAAACCCATGACTACGGTAACGATGACTGCGATGACATCTTTGATGACGTGGCTTATGCTAACATGACTGGATCCCCCAGAGCGGGGTATATCGACCTTTAGGGAGTAAGGGTCGTCAGGGACTCCCACCTTAACAGGGGGGTAATGTTACAATACGAGACTTGGTCTCCTATCCCATTTCTTTTTCTTACTTTAACTTAGCTAAGTCTCATTCGGTCCTCACTGCCTTTGGACCTCAGGTACGCTGTTGCTACCTCGTGTACCGCTTCCCTGGTTTCCTCCACTTCTTCGCCCTTCCATGGTATTCCACAGAACCGTTGTATTATTAGATATGACTCATCGTGACTCAGCCCTTATCTCACTGACTCACTCCTTATCTTCGACGCTGATGTGTCCCCTTACGTAACCCTTCTGGTAGCTGTATTTAAACCTCACGCTCTCACCTGTATTTCCTTAAGCTTAGTCTTCTCGAATCTTATGAGTTACTTGGCCTCCTCCTTGCTCCTCTCGTCGTCATCCATAGTGACACCACTGAGGCTTAAGGGCACTCCCCAAAAGTCTCTTCGCACTTAGTCCCGAGTTCGAGGAATCCCCTTGGACTCTGACCTTTGATTCTGTGGGTCTTCCCAACGAGTAACCTTCACCTCTGGCTGTAGGCACTAGACCTACGCTCGACCAGTACTAGGCATTAGACCTATACTCTCCGTGTCCCTCTGAGTCCACCTCGTTTGTCTCACATCGAGGCAGTTAACTCACTCAAGATCTCGTCGGTTCTAGCCCGACGTAACAGTTACTTGTTGGGAAATACCTGCAGAGTCAAGGAGAGTCCAAGGGGTTTCCTTGACTTGGGACAAAGGGTTTACTAGGAAGGTCTCAAGGGAAATCCCTGAGCCTTAGTGTGTCAGTTACAGATGACAATGAGAGGGGCGAGGAGGAGGTGAAGCAACTCAAAGTATTCAAGAAGACTAAGCTTAGAGAATACATGTGATAGTGTGGAGGTTTAAATATAGCTACCAAGGGTATTATGTAATGGGACACATCAGCATCAGAGATAAGGAGTGAGTCAGCCAATAAGGGTCTGAGTCACGATGAATCATATCTAATAATACAACAGTTCTGAAGAAGGCCAGTCATCGGCGAAGGATGGAAGGAACTGTGGAGGCAGAATGCAAGGCAGCAATGGCACTTCTAGAGTCCGAAGGGACAGAGGACGAAAGGAGTTTTAGCTAAGTAAAAGAAAAAGAAAAAGAAAAGGATGAGTGCATCTACAATCATAACATATGGTAAGGAACTCCCCACACAGACCATGGAAAACTAAGGAAGTGGATGGAAGGAAAGGAAATGACTAAGTATGAAAGAACTTAGTTAGGAGATTAATTCGTGGAGATAGATACCAAGTAATCAGTATCCAATGGGATACGAGATAGAAACAATGCGGAAGGACCTCCTACAAAGAGGTAGGCCATGTGGACCTGAGGAATACAGCGTCCATAGTAGGAAACTATAGATGAAAAGTGTATGAGGAGAAGCATGCGATGATGTAAAAGAAAAAGTGTAATATGGAGGCAGATGTCAAGGGCTTTTCCAAGAGATCTAAAGAAGTGAGGCATGAACTTGGAGCCTCTATCAGAGATGATGTGGGAGGGAACTCCATGCTTAGAAAACACATGGAGTAGGAATACTGTAGCTTTGCTAACTCCAGAGAAGTGATCATGTCATGTGTCAGAATAAATATGCATTGTTTGGACAGGTGATCCACCACTATGAGTATAGCTGTAAATCCAGAGGAGAAAGGGAGTTGTTTGATGAAGTCCATGGAAATGGAGTTCCATGGCTTCTCGGGAATGGGGAGTTGTTTGAGTAACCCATAGGGCCAATGTCTAGGGACCTTTGCATGGGTGCAGAAGATGCAGGAGGAAATGTATTCCTTGACAAATGTTCTGATTCCTGGCCAGATGTATTCATGGTGAATGAGTTCTAGGATGCAGTTCTGTCTGAAATGTCTGGAGATCAGATGATCATGTTTGTATCAGAGGACTCAGAGTTGGAGGTCATTAGCATCAGGGACATATATCCAGTTATCCGGATGAAGAAAACCATCAGAGTTGACTGTCCATCAAGAGTCAGGGGGTTGAGAGGTGATCATGTGGATTTCAGCCAGAGAGTCGGAGGGGAGAGCAGCAAGAATGTTGTTATGGAGTTGTTTGGCATTGAATAGGGTGCTTGCTCGGAGGACAGGAACAGCAAGGTAGGTAGCTTGGAGGGACACAGTGAGCTGTTCTGGGGTAAAAACAGGACAGAAGTTGTGCAGATTGATATGAGCATAGTCCTTATCCCCCTCTTTGGAATAGATGTTCCAGCATCTAGTGAGGGCATCAGGTTTTGTGCCAAGGCATCTGGGACAGAAACAGATGATCATATTGAACTGTGAAAGGAACTCTGACCAGTGGGCTTGCCACCAAGTCAGGAGTTTGGTAGTCACAAAGTATTCGAGGTTTTTGTGGTTCATAATGATGTCAATCAGAGTTCCGGAGCCTTCTAGGTAGTGCTGCCAAGTCCAGAAAGCCTCATGGATGGCAAGGAGTTCCTTATCATGGGTGTCATAGTTGAGCTTGGGGGCTGAGAGTGTGTGCAAGTAATAGGAGACCAGCTGAACTTCATCATCTGGACATCTGATGGAAATGATTCCAGTGATGGTGTAGTTGGAGGCATCAGTCTCGATGATTATCAGAGCATCTGGGACCCAATGAATAAGGATGGGGGCAGTGGTGAAGGCTTCCTTTAAGAGTTGGAAGGCAGAATGACATTCTTTGGAGAAGGACCAGGGAGTGCCTTTATGAGTGAGGCAAGTTAAAAAAACAACAATATCGGAGTAGTTACTGATGAAGTGTCTCTAGAAATTGGCGAATCCAAGGAAGAACTGGATGTCCTTAACTTTCCAAGGTTCTGGCCACTCCTGTATGGTTTTAACTTTGTTCAAGGACATGGAGAGGCTGGAGGGCAACATACAGTAGCCCAAATACTTGGTGGAATCAGTGTTCCATTCACACTTTTCAGGTTTGGCATAAAGAGAGTGTTTTCAGAGTCTTTGGAGGACCTCTTGGACATGCTCCCTGTGGGAGGCCTTGTCTTTGGAGTAGATTAGGATGTTGTCCAAATAGACTATGATGCAAACATTGAGGAGATCTGTGAAGATAGTATTGACAAACCACTGGAATGCTGCAGGAGTGTTGGTGAGGCCAAATGGCATCACAAGCCACTCATAAGAGCTGTAGTGTGTCTGGAAGGACATCTTCCATTCATCTCCCTTGGTGATTCGGACTAAGTGATATGCATGCCAGAGATTGATTTTGGTGTAGATTTTAGCATGGCTCAGAGCATCAAGGAGGTCAGAGATTCAGGGGAGTGGGTAGCAGTCTTTCTTTGTGATCTTGTTTAGTTCTCTGAGGTCAACCCAAAGATGGAGTGAACCATCCTTCTTGCAGACAAAAAGGACCAGAGCAGCATGAGTGGAGGAGGAGAGATGGATGAACCCCATTGCAAGGTGCTCATCAAGGAATACATGGAGGGACTCAAGTTCAGAGGGAGAAAGGGAGTAAGTAGTTCCCAGAGGAGGCAAAGCTCCTTCCTCTAGGTCAATCTTCAGGTCATGTTCATGGTGCAGAGCAAGGATGGAAGCCTTGCTCTTACTAAAAATGTCTGTGAAGTCATGATAGTCTGAGGGAATGCTAGAAAGGTCAACTGGATCGGAGGAGACAGAAGAAGCCCAGAGATCACTCTTCTGAGGCCAGATCTGCATACTAAACTGCATGGAGCCTTGCAGGCGACAAGCCAGGGCAAAGGCAGGTGCACTGAGGATAGCAATAGGTGGAGCCTGACACTTGGAGAAACATGGTGAATTGGAGAGTATGGTGTCAGCTGGAGGAAGTGATTCCTGGGGCTTTGGAGGAGAGCTCAAAGTTGCTGGCAAACCTTGTCCAGGTGAATGGAACAATATACTGCTTGAAACCCAATCAATCAATGGACTGTGGCAGATGAGCCAGTTGTGTTCTAGAACAAGGGAACAGGAGGAGTCCAGCAGAGTGATGTAGAACATTGTTAGAGTGATGTCACTGGTTTGGAAATGGACAGAGAGGTTGATAGCTCAAGTGATAGTGCTGTTCATGGTTCCATCAAATAGTCAGAGTTGCAATGGGGGTACAGGATAGGTTGAAATATTATTTTTATTTATGAATGATGAATCAATAAAACAATTGGAGGATCTGGAGTCTACAAGCATGGGAAAGGAAGGGATCAGATAAGATACAAGGGAAATGGAGGGCATAAGTGACTTGGGGTTGGAAAGAGCAGACACATTGAGACAGATCTCCTTAGGTGCACATTCAGGGTCAATGCAACCTCCTACTCATGCAGAGTCAGGGAGGTTGCTGACTATTTTTTTGCCTCCAGAGTGGAGGTGTCCAGTTTAGTCTCCAGAGTTGTGGTTGCAGTGCAGGCCTTTGATGCACAGGAAGAGGACTTGGAACAGTCCTTAGCCATGTGGCCTGTGAGTCCACAGAACATGCATAGTTTGTTATCGAAACGGTGCTTGCATTCTTTGGTGGTGAGCTTGCCATCTTTTCCTAATTTGGATGATAAGTCCAGTTTCAGAGTTGTGATGGTGCCCTTGCCCTTAGACTCCTTCAAGTCCTTGGAGCCACTGAAGAGGCATGGAGAGGATGATGATATGGGGATAGATGACTTGTTGGAGAACTTCAGAGTTGGGACCTGAGAGGGTTTTGCTTGCCAGCTGATTTCGGACTTGCACTTCCAATAGTGTTTGTCAATAGCCTGGGCAAGGTGTCGGAGTTCAGAGAGGGTGCTGGGCTTCCCAACATGAGATATCTCATCTTTGATGTGGTTAGGAAGACCATTGTAGAAATGGTGTCGGAGGGCACCTTCTCCATAGCCTCAGACTTGAGAAGCAATGCGGTTGAACTCTACTATGTATCTATTAATGTGTTAACTGTCCTTCATGGACAGGTGGTTGAGCTGGTGTTCCGCAACTCTGACAGGGTCATGTGGTCCAAAGTTGGTTTGGAGTTCTAGGATGAACTCCTTAATATCATCCATCCAGAGGGGACAGAGTGCAGGATCTTCCATCTGGAGGAGGTCCAGTTTGAACCATTCCAGAGCCATGCCCTTCAGGTATGACTGTGCAAAGGTGACCTTGGCATGATCCATCCTGAATGCCTTCAGGTGGTTTTGGAAGTTGAGTTCACATTGAACCAGGAAGACCCAGAGTTTTCAGAGATCAGTCCTGTCAAACTGGTTGGACTTCCGGACTTTGGTTCAGGGAGTGGATTTGGAGTTCAGATGCCAAGTGGAGTGAGCAAGGCCTTGGATGGTGCTTGCAAGCTCAGTGAGGGTGTTTCAGGGAATGAATTTGTTCTTGGAGTCCAGTGATTCATTGTCTTTGGGTTCTCTGTCAGACAGGTCATCTCCAGGGAAGTCTGGATCTTCCAGAGGGCCACTGTCATTGAGAGGGGTGTGGAAGTCAGGTCCTCTATGGTTGGAGGTCTGACTGGAAAGTGGGGAGGAGTCTTTCATTTTGTTGTCAAGTTTGAGCTCAACAATGCACACTCCTGGAGTTGGGGACAATAGAGCAGTGCAACCTTGTGAAACAAAGACCAGAGTTCAGTGAGCTGAAAAACTATGGAATTGGTCAATGAGTTCTGGTCCTTGTTGACTGCTGCTGAATATGCTGAGTGGGTTAATTCGTGGGGATGGGGGAGGGTTTGCACCTAAGGCATGAGTCTGAGCGTGAGTGGTGTGAGTAGCCATGTGAATTTTAGAGCAAGGTTTGAGTTCAAATATACTGTTAAAACCAGTTCAACTCTGGAGCTAACTCTGAAACTTCAGAGTTATGCTAGGGGCCAGGGCTTGGTTTCACCATATGTGGTGTGCCCTTGCTCAGAATTGTTGCCCCAATTTTGGAGGCCTGAGTTCAGAGGTTCAGAGGTGTCACACTTGATGTTGTAAACAATGATGAGGGCAACAACAAGGAGGAGAAGAAGAGTCTTCTAGACTTGTGGGGATTCAGAGGTGTTTGTCAGAGGGGATTCAAGAATCAGGAGTTGTGAATAAGTCAATATTTGAACTGAGGAGAGTACAGGGTGTTTCTATGAGTTTATATATGGAGTTCGGAGATGTATTACTAAGTGTCTTTGTAATGGATTGCTAAGTGACAGAATCAGAGTCATAAGTGAGCTGGAGCAGTACACCAGATATGTGAAGGCCAGAGCTGTGTACATAGGAATGGAGGAGAGATGAGAGTGAGGCTAATACAAATAGAGAAAGACTAACATAACAAGAATGAAGAGACATACGAGAATATTCTAGGGGTATCTCCAGAGTCTAGGAGTTGAGTTCCAAGCAAGACAGCATTGTAGTTGGTAAGTTCGAGACTGGAGATGGGTTTGGAGGGTCAAAGTGGACTTGGTGAAGATCCAGGATATGACACTGTCCTACCATCCATCTCATCTTTCTCTGTCCATTATTCCATCATCTGTCTAAACCATCTGCATCAGCAAATCAAGGATTTCACCATAGTCCTCATAGTAGTCATAGTATTCATAGTGTTTTCATAGATAACTCATAGTGATCATAGTAATCATAGTAATCATAGTATTTTCTAGTCTGGCATAGAATATACATAACTAGTCTATTACCAGTGTTGATCTAGATAGACACCTGTAACATAGTCTGCTTATTTGTATCAATAGTCTGGTCTTCAAAGGGAGTGAAACGGAAGCGTAAATGTAAGGAAAGAAGCAAGAGTAAGAGTGAACAAAAGTGTTATGTGAAGCATACCAAAGGAGGTCTCAAGGGAATCGTTCGGTTTGAGGCAATACTCATGAAAAGACCGACTTCTCAAACAGAAGACTAGAGGGACTTAGGATTTAAAAGACTAAGGATCACTAGGGATGATGCAAGATGTACGCTTGTATTGCGCAGATCAAGTATGAGATACAAGAGTCACTACTAGAGGCTATTTATAGGACTTGGACCAGTGCATGGACCATGGAAAGCAAAGGAACAAGGAAGAAGGAAAAGTGACTAAGTAGAGAGAAACTAATGGAAGGTCAAGGAACACTAGCTGATGTAAGAGAATCAGCAAGGAGAGGTTAGTCTGTAGAGATGTTCATAGTATAGCCGTGATTAGCTACATGGAGACGAATGATAGAGAAAGCAGAAGAACTAACTACTATGAGGTATGCACTGGAAAGATGTCTAGATGATTGACGTCGCCAGTTAGTCCATGGAGAAAAGGCAGTAACCAACAGTATGCGATGAAAA
Organism: Retiboletus flavoniger; assembly: GCA_038089835.1. NCBI lineage: Eukaryota > Fungi > Basidiomycota > Agaricomycetes > Boletales > Boletaceae > Retiboletus > Retiboletus flavoniger. The sequence goes on from JBBPLO010000138.1 coordinate 30,848, forward strand.
GGGAGAAAAATGGTAACATTACCCCTCTCGTACAATCAAGCCCCAGGCTCGATGACTAAACCCTGTTGGCCCCAAGGGTCAGGTAGTGTTACGTGTAGCATATCAAAGTGGGCTTAAGGGCGATGAAGATCATCTTCAGGCGATACTCACGAAGAGACCAACTTCTGATAGAGATCTTACTGAGTGAGGAGCTAACCTTAGAGTCGCTAAGGTTACTTGTGGAGTGAGGACAGAGGGATGACTCTAGAGTGTATGCTAGTATTGCGCAGTTCAAGAATAAGGGATTGTAGTACAGGAGTGATGAAGGACTAAATACTGGGGGGAACTTCCCATGCATGGACCAAGTATGACTAAATGAATGTAGAGGACACGACTAAGTGCGAGAGAACTTAGCTAGGAGGTGAAAGTCCAGGAAGAGATGGAGTGATCAGGTTCTATGGGAAACAGACTAGGGATAACGTAGAAGGCCCTCCAACAAAGAGGTATACCTCCTGTGCCCAAGAGACACGATGTCGTCGGTAAGAGACTAGAGGAGTGAAATGTACAAGTAGAAGAAAGCGATGATAAGGAAAGAAAATTGTAACAGGTAGTGTTACGATCCATGGTGGATCGCCCTTTTCTTTTCTTTTTCCTTCTCTCTTAGCTAAGTCCTCATTT
>JBBPLO010000139.1:3779-23559 GCA_038089835.1 Retiboletus flavoniger
TCGATAAAAGATGATGAGAGCAAGAGCCGCGCGGTGAGCACCCTCGACGCGGAATCTGCTTCTTGAATTGATCTGATCTGGCAACCGTAGGCACTCGAACACATCATCTATTACGTTGTCCTTGCCCCCCATAACAACGAACAATCGGACATGTTGCACCATTGGTTCGTGAACCCCGCTCTGGAGAAACTCGACTTGCACTAGTATGGATTTTTGCGATGATATTTGAATACCACTCAACTTTCTTCCAGTAACCTCGTCAAATCCTTTGTAACACGAGAGCTAATGAGGTGGCCAGGGATCGAATCGATTTACGGTCCTTTCCTGCAAACAACGCCCGTATTCTCCAATGCTGCTCAATGGGAGGACCTCCATACTCGTGTGATTGAACACGTGAGTATTTCCCCTCATAATGGCGCACTGGAATTGACTACGATTCAGAACATCCGAGTCGTTTCTGAATATTATACCCGAATTAGATTGTCCCGCCTAACAACTCTTCTTGACCTTACAGCGCAACAAACGGAGGAGACACTCGCCCGGCTAGTTGTTTCGAAAACTATCTGGGCACGGATAGACCGACCAGCAGGCATCGTAAATTTCACACCTAAGCAGAGTGCAGAGGACGTAATGAATGATTGGAGCTCGGATATGCAAAGGCTACTTGGTCTTGTGGAGAAGACATGGATGGGAATGAACGCGGCCTTGGCTGCACAATCACGGGTTAAGGCATAGTTTGGACTTTGTTGTATTACTATGCAGAAAGAAACCAGACCTAAATCAAATACCCTAAGCTATTCGATTTCCAAATAGCTGTTCCTCTGATGGGCTCGAAGGTGATTTGATCTGATCGTCCACGAGATGCGATGGTCGCACACCGTCTTTCTGACGTTTGACATACTCCTGTCCCCGACTCCAGGTATTGCCCATACCGCTGTCGAGGTTGAGGATTGCACGCCAACGCTTACGAGCGCGGAGAGCACTCTCGTCGAGAGCCTTCTTGCGCTCGGCGGACTTGTAAACCTTGTCCTCTTTCTCGAACGTCCGGTCAACTTCCGACGGGAATACGGTTCCGTATGACTCGGCTTCCATACGAGCGAATGCGTTGGCAATGTCATACTCTCCACGTAGGGTTCGGAACTCTGCAACTGCGCGGGTATAAGCGACGGTGAGTGACACCTTGTGGTGTCTGTGCAGGTTGGCAGCGAAAAGAACTGTACTAGAGACGAGAATCAGAGAAACGCGGCAGAGCGCCGAAAGCCTTGCTTACTCTTCCGCCGTTGGGTTCTTGGTCCGCTGGCTCAACCTCGTCCAGTCCTTCGCTCTCACTGGGTGCTCTGGCTCGACCAGCTGACCCTCGACGATGGACACGGGTCTGAATGCTTCAAACGGATGATCTCTGAAGAATTGGAGTCGAAGCCTGTCCTCCAAGTATTTGATGGTCAAAGGCTGGGTCTTTGGGGGTCGAAGACTCGAGACGGATGGCTTGCGAGAGGGATTTTCCGCCTGGAGGGCCTGGAACGGGGGCGCGCGCGGGGGAAGAGGGAGGGGGGGATGCTGTAGCACTGCCTGGTACCATACGGGCTCGTCGCGAATATAGTTGGCTTGCATGAGCCGGGAGACCTGCTTGTGCACCTGCGACGCGATTCGGCGCACCATCTTCAAACGAGCAGTCCAGTAATGAGTTCCATGTTCGCTTTTGGAATAAATAAAGTAAATAAATAAATGAAAATACGAAAATAGTTCGACCCAGAACCATGGAGGAGGAAGAGACGGAACTGAGGAATCCCTTTCCCTCTCCCCCCTCCCACTATTCTAATTACACCGCGTACAACTTGAGACTGCTCCAGTTGCTCAGAGAGCGCGTCGAAGACCAAGATGTCGATATCAGCACAGTGAACCAGCACGACCTATTGTCTGACCAGACTGACATCCCCCCGTGGCCCCTGACTCAGCTGGAGAAGCCCAGAGTAGACTGGATTCTTGAAGAGGGACATTACCGTGTCTTCGATGATATGTGGTTTGTACGGCCTGTGCTTCCGAATCCCAACAATGCTTAACACGGCCGCCCAAGGTCAAGGAGACCATTCCCTCATTGGCTGAATCAGATGGCCACCAGCTGTATCCAGCCGATCCGAGTGCAGGCGAGTCGGAAGCTCAATACCACATCCCGCGTGCCCTCATCATCATACTACTAGACCGCCGTCCCGCACTGTTATCTATCCTCCACTCTCTTCTGGTCACGTACTCTAATCTCACAGGTGCCATTCTTGCCCCACCTCCGCCCCCATACTCTACCGCCCCTCCGGAGTGGCAGCCCCACGTTGAATGGATCACCGTGCTTGCCCAAAATCTGATGGCTGCCGCGAACGATTTGCGTCCGGTCCAGGTCGGTTTGGTTAGTGCACCCTCGTTGCGGAATATCAATGCAACATTATAGGCAAGAGGCAATCTCGAAAGCATGATACAGCGCCAGCTGGAGCTTCGTCGCGAGGAGACAGCCTCCATTCACACGTTCGACACGTCTCTCTTCACGACTTGTCGTTCGTTCTAATGTGGCTGTTTGTCGTCAGAAAATGCGATGAGTTCGAAGCACGACTTTCGGAGCTACGTGCATCGGTTCTCGACACTACACCTCACCACACTGCCTCGGATACTAGCCAGCAAGGACAGGTTGGTCCCGTTCCAAGCGTGTATTCCACAACGCATTTATTTAGACTTCCATCAGTCCACATCGCCGGTCGTGACCATCGAAGACGTCTTGCGTTGGGCTGAACAACCAACTTGAAATAATGGCTGTGATATAATCATGCTTTGGGATTGGATTAGACTTGGTAGATCACCGTTCTGCATGTTGAAGATGTCCACTGGTTCCTGTATATGTGGAGTAGGTTGTTATGTTTGACTGCTTCGGAGTGTCGGGGGTCCATTCGTTCCTTTTCACTACAATATCCTTCCGTCCTGGAGTAGACAATGGCGACCAGACGGAGAATTGGGGTGCGCCTTGCCACGACAGAGGCTGCCAGACGTCAGCTCATGCAGCCCGTCGTGTGCTGGGAGAAAATATGGGTTACTCCAGAGAACGCACCCCCGGGCTCGACCATGAAAATATATAAGTGGGTGAAGACAGATAAAAAACAGGTGCGTCCCAAGGTCTGCGAACTGATACGCAGAGCGACTCATAGTCATGGACCTCCGCAAGCAATTCAGTGATGATGAAGAAGAAGCCGATGAGCCTCTCGCCCCTCTCCCAGATGAACCCGAGGTTGTGGAGGGTGACGAAGACATGGATCAGGACGAACCAGCTGCGTCTGTTGCACCTGATGCCACTCGCGACGCGACGGAAGCCAGTTTCGTGAACCAGGAAGCTCCTTCTGAACCACAGACGAAGCCCTCTTCGCCTACGCCTCCCCCAACTCTGTCACTCCAGCAGACTGAACCTATCCTCACCGTCGACGAAGCAGAAGACATACTAGATACATCGTTTAAAGGATTGGATGCAGGTATAAATGTCGACGTCGACGTGCATGAGAATGCTAACCCAGAGGACGTCGGGGAGCTGGACATGAGTGCTCTTGGTCCAGATGGCACGCCTTACGAGGGCGTGCATGACCTTGGCCAGCTGGATAGTACAAACGCGTTGATAAGTGGCACGTTGATGGACACCGCCGGAGATCCGTTTGCGCCATCTATGGAACATCAACCATCGGATCAGGAGATAACTGGATAGCCTGTGTGTTGGGGAACACCTGGCTACTGATATTGGTGATTTCGCTTGATCAGTACAGCTTGAGACGAATGGAACTGATTTGTGTTTCGTTAGACCCCGCGTTTTAGCTTTCTGCTTGGATGTGTCATTCACATCAACATCTGTGTTCTGCACCAAACGAATCCGTTGTTCTGTTTCTGCTATACTGGTTTGGTTGATTTTATTCCTCAAGCTCAAGGTTGCTTCTCATCCCTCGTACATGACATCCTCTAAGATGCCATAGTCACTGGCTGTCGGTCATTATAAGCACTAGTGTACTTGCACATTTAACTTAGATTGATTGACCATACATGGTACTGCAAGTTCTCACACGACAAACAACCCCAAAATGACTGCGCGATAAATATCTGTGGTTGACTCACCTTTCTCGGTTCCACTTTGACTACCACCCCGCAACCATGGCTTCCTCACTGCAGGCACTCATACTCACAACCCCTCTCTTCCCAGTAGCAGAATTTGCGCTCGCAATCTGGGCCTTGGGTCCCTTGCCTAGTTTTGTCCCCTTGATCCTCCTCCTGTCAGTGTTAATGATCCATGGGCAAAGGATTGCCCACCGTCAGACTCGAGGGCGGGAATTACTTTGCTCCTGGATCTGTGTTGCAACTGGCTCTGCACTTGCTCACTGGGGAGCAGCAGCCACTGCCCTCTCCAACCCCACCGAGTCTCTTGTTGCAATCATTTTGTTATCTTCAACCACCTATTCGATCGTCGTCCTTTCCATCTACCTCCATATTCATCTCAAAGGTCAGCTGAACACCGATTGGGCTCAGTTCATGCTTTTCCCAGCGCTCTGGGCAACAAGTTGGTCCATTGCATCACGGATCTCTCCCGTCGGTCGTTTGTTAAACTGGTGGCCCACCCCTGTTCCCTCTTCATACGGTTGGATACTGCCTTTCGCTGGTCCAGCCGCCATCGATTGGATTATCGCAGCATGGGCTGTGGTATGCTCTGAGCTTATGGCTCAGTGGCTCATGGGCTTTTCGGAATACGAGCCCTTGAATACCCACAGCAACCAGTCGCTCTTATCTCCCAGAATAAAAGGACTCCTATCACTCGTGACTATACTCCTCGCTCTCACGTTTCCCTCGTCCACCTCCTATAATTCACTTCCTCGCGGTGATGTTGTAGCGCACACGCCGTTCACAGTCGGGTGTGTCTTACCCAATCCATTGGACGGAAGTCATCCCACCCTGGACGATTTCATCAGCCAGACAGCCAAGATGAATGCAGCAAATGTCATCCTTTGGCCCGAAAGTGCAGTGGTGTTCAACTCAGAGAGGGAGCGCGAGGATGCGTTTGCGAGGGTTCGGGAGCTGGAGTTCTCATCTCTCGTTGGCGTAGCCTTCGACGAGTATATTGTGGGCGATCCAGCACACACGAAGAACGGATTCGCACTCGTCCACAAGGACCAAAAGCCAGGTGACGAAGTAATACAGTATTACAAACGTAATCTCGTGCCGTGTGAGTAACGATCACTTTTTCGTTGGATTTTTTCGCCCCTCTGACAACGAAAAAGTCACGGAATCATTTTCGAAGATACCGTCGGTTGACCCCCCAAAAATCACTCGCTCGCAGCTCAAAAATCCCAAGGGTGTAACCAAACCTGACTGGGCCCCAGGACCAAACTTTACGCGGCCCCTTCTTGTGACCTCGTCTATATGTCTAGACTTCACATCGCCAACCGTGTTCACGAATTTGGACTCTCGGCCGACTCTCATCATGGGACCTGCCCGCACTTGGGACACTACTGTTGGGCTCGCAATGTGGGAACAGGCGAAAGCGAGGGCAAACGAGCTTGGCAGTATGGTTTTGTGGTGCGACGGAGGCTCGATGGGAGTTAGTGGCATCGGTGGTGGTGGAATTCACGAGCCCATGCAAATTGGCGGCGGGTCCTGGATGAGAACGATTGGCGTACCATACCCCTTCGACGAGAACCGTACGCTTTACGCCAAGAGTGGAGATTTCTCGGTGATCGCCTTCCTGGTCGCATTGATGGGTGGAGGTTTCGCCAGCAACTTCCTGCTGACGTGGTCAAACCGTGGCGCGTTCAGAGTACTAACGGAGGGGAGAAGGGCTCTCCGCAGAGTTCCGTTTATGCGTCGCTTGATTTCCTCAACCGCTGACGCTGATTTGCTGGGAGCGGAGGAAATTGGAGAACGACAGGGTTTACTAGGATGAGCGTATGCACGTGTCTTGACCTCACTTGCTATTCGTTCTGGAATGATTTGCTTCGTTGGCACAATAATGTTCGTAGTTGTACATATCCATGTTCCATGTTCTTATACAATCCCGTCGGTTTTAAATGTACACGAGTGACGAATATTTGACAGCCGGCACATTCAGGATGGGACTTTGACAAGACTAAGAACGACTACGACAATGACGTTGACTCCATTTAATAACACGGAACCTTGGCCCTTCTTATGCTCCGGGCGCTTCGATGCATGCGTCTTTCATGATCACCTGCGAGTAGTAATGATAGCACGACTCGAGGGAAACCGCAGTGATCTGATTCCCGTTACCTCTTATCCGTCTGGCTGCATGCCCAGGGATACGCTTCTTTAAGTTGGCCGTTGTAAGGCCGTTCGTTCCAACTCGGGGAGAGCGTATGCCACGCCTGGCACACCTTCGTGGGCAGCAAATAGATGCTACTACCCGTGGTCACCGTCCTAACTTTCCGTAAAGGTCGATAAGATGCATATGGTGCCACTAGAATAATATCTCGGCAGCGTGGTTTCCTGCGGTTAAGTTGTGCATCAGACGAACAGGCAGAAATAATCGATTTATCCACGGTGTTTGATCGGGCTTGCATGCTGAAGAAGAGGAAGCCACTCGTCATAGCTGTCTGCTGACCATGAGGGGGTGACCGCGATGTACGCAGATGCCTGGCCATTATTAGCGGCCGATAATAATGCAAGGTCATCAGATTGGATCTCACGAATTTAGCAGGAGAATGAATAGGGTTAAGGGTTTGTGGTCAGCCAGAGTGGATATACATGTTGGATCGAGGTCAAGTCAGACGCTTGAGCTTCTTCGTTCTTGATAACCGTGTGTCACTGCACCCAATTCCGGGTAGGGGCCTATCGAGGCTGAGGCGGTGACGAACGTCCTCGCGTGGAGCTTCGTCATGAAGCTCAGGTTGGAGAGGGTGAGGCAGATACGCGGAGACAAGGAGGGTATTACATAATCCGATTGAAAGAGGACGAGTCGATCGTACATCAATGATATTGCCTTGAGGCAGACGCACAAAAAGTAACGAATTTCTGTACACGAGGTGAGCGGTACGCAGGTGATAGGACTTTGCTATCCCCCTTTCATTACATCCAAAACTCCTGGCTGACACGCACAAGTCACGCCTTACAGCCTCCCAGTTCGTTCAAAGGTCGCGGCTTGTGCATCGCCCCTCTTCACAAGTCTGTATCTCGAGGACTTGAGAAGACACAACGTCGGCGCACAACTTTCTCCAGTCGAAGCTACCTCGCGGCCTTCGTGGCTCCCTGCGCAGCTCGACGCCCTCCTTCGATCCTTCCCGACTCTTAGCTCGCGCCTTCTCTCGCACGACCCTCTTTGGAAAGAAGCAGCCCGCGCCTTCAAAGGAACCTGACGCACCCCCGCTCGACGAAGGCTCTGGTGACTTTGAGCTCATCGCCAGCGACGACGTCCCACCGCATTCCACCAGCGACTGTCCCGCTGTCCCAGCTTCTTCTCACACTCCTGCGGATCAAGATCCGTCTTCCCTCTGCGAGTCCTCAATAACCACACCACCCCAGCCGTCTCTCTCTCGCACCAAGTCCACCCTTTTTCGTCTCAAGAACTTGTCTAAAGTATCAATTCATCTCTCTTCTTTCACAGACAGCAGGGCATCCTCTTCCCGTACCCGCACTGCAACCAACGAATCGGACGTTTGCCTTGCGTTTCCGAAACCACCAACTCATATACCTACTCCTGAAGCATCTGCTGTAGGTGCTTCTGTAGCGTCCTCAACTCCTCAACTCCCCGAGTCTTCCGCCTTTGACGCATCGTCATCATCGTCCGTCAAGCACGATACGTTTTCAGGTGGTTGCGCCGTACTCGCGGATCAAAACATCGCCGAAGAAGAGCCTGATACCCAGCGTGGACCTCCAGTTCTAGTTACGTCAGCTGGTGAGGCCGAACGCCCGTCGAAACCCGCGAAACGAAGGCATAGATTCCCCGGTTCTCTCAAGCGCTTCAAGTCTCTTTCACAAATCCTTCGTGATTCGTTTGTATCTCATCCTGTCGACGCTTCGTCTGTTGACACTATCAGGAGTGAGAAACGGAGTCACAAGAGCGACTTTGATTCCAACTCTGCATCCAGCGATCCGGTTAGCTCTCTCATCCCTCCTGTACCTCCCGTACCAGAGCTTCCCCTTGACCCTGCTCGTTCTTCGTTATCCTTCACTGCTGGTGACACCGAGAGTGAAGCATCACCTCCTGCTTCTATATCCTCCTTGCCCGAAGAGTCCTGCCCTACTCCCATCTTCAAACCGCCGCCACTCAGGAGGAAGCACTCAGCACCTGCGGGACTCTGCCGTGACGTGACCTACTACCAGCTTGTGAATCCGTCAGAACTCACTGCTTCCCCATCCTCGTTGGTAAGGAGTTGTTCTTTGGTAAACTCCTCTGCAAGATCGTCATTCCTACCTCCATCTCCATCTTGGCTTAGTCGGAACGTGACTCACCTTGATCCGTCCGAGATACCCGCAGCTTTTCCTCCATCGCGCATTTCCGCTCTCAGTGATTCAGTCCAGCTCAAGATCCCCGAGACCACCACATTCTATCCATCTGCACTCTTCGCACCCGACTCACCTTATCCACTACCCATTCCACCACCATTCGTCCCTGTCCCGCCTCCGCAATCGCGTCAACCAATAGCCTCGCCTTCCAGGCCAATTCTACAGCCCCTCCAGACAAACGTCTACCCAGAGAGTCCAGATTCAGACTCAGGATCATTCGTAACATCACCCACACCACTTGACAGCGCACTTTATTCCCCTACTTCTAGTACCACTCCCACCACTGCATTTGCTTCAGCGCTTCCATCACCTTCTCCACAGTTCCGTCGCCGGTTATCAAGCATTAGTCAGATCTCCGTTGAGCGCCACCGGCAATCTATCGCAAGACTTAAGAAATCTCGCGCATCTAGCCCTCGAACTCATCGTCAACCTTCTTTTAAAGCATCTAGAGCATCCATCAACCCAAGAAATAAGGTCGTTTTTCTTGATCAGGTGCATTCTTCCTTACTGATTGCTTGCAGGACCCCTCCGCTCATCGCCAGCTATCTAACGGTCCCAAGTTCCACCTTGTCAAAGCACCTCCATCCCCCGTCAGCTGGTACGTCCACAGTTCTGCACTTGATTTCATTCTTATACTCAGCTGCTTCAATCAGCGAAAGTCCAGACCAACGGACGATTTTCGTACCTTCCAAGCAACTCGAGTCTAAACAGTCGCCACTTCCCAAAGACCTTGCGATACTCCTCGAAGCTTTTTTCATCCAGTCCGGCATACTCAACTCCTTTTCACGACCTGAAATGGACTATACAAGCAAGCACCTCGACGTCGTCGATGTTGGTGGTGAAGTCGACTACTCTGGGCATCAGTGGTTCCAGGAACCTCCTCCACGACCTGAGGTAAGGATCGTGCTCCCTGGATGGACTCGGACTGACTCCCTTTCAGCCTCCACCGGTTGTGCAACCCTACATACCAGACGATGACGTCATTAAACAGAACGAGGCCTTCGACTTTGCCCTCAAGGCAGCGCCAAACGTGTTATATGGGCGGTTCAAGCAATATGGCCAGGTTTGAGCTCTCCACGACACGGTTTGCTCCCCGAGACTAACTAATGCGTACGACAGCTCGGCGTTCTCGCCTGGTGCTCAGAGTTTGGCGAAATGATCGATAACCTCAAAGTGCTTGGCTTCTCGGGCAACATGTTCGTAGCGACGCGGGCCCAAGCGTTGCGAACATGCGAAGAGTTATTAAAGCTGAATCTTGACATCAAGATGCAGATCATCCTCATGTATCTCTCGTCACAAGTCGCCAGGCTGCGCCGCTTCCTCGATAGTGGTGAACGTCAGTGGGACGACTACCCTGCCCCAGAGTTCCCCTTGGACTATCGTGCGTATTCGTCATGACAGTGACTTTTGCGGACAGCATCCTGCTCTCATATTACCATGTCCCTTTCTCGTAGCAATACCCGTTTCTACGATCAATTTATTTCAGCATGGTTAACCATGGCACAATTCACCTATTTTGTATTATCATTCATGTGCAAATTTTGTACTTGTATTAAACTGATGGTTTTTCCTTCTCATGTCAGTGGAGCACAGTGGGGTTTACAAGTGGCTTGACCATCAGCATCGCCATACGAGTCATACGTTCACATTAGACGCATATGTAGTAAACGAAACGAAACGTCGTCGTTGCTGTACTACCAGTGCAAATATTGATTTGATTACGCTCTCGCTCTCGCTAAGATTCGGAGTGAGCTGCTACATGGTAGAGGTCCAGGGTTCAAGGCAATAATTGAAGGGAATGGAAAGAGAAAGAAAACAACAATAACGATGAAAGCAACACCCGAAGTGAAAAACAACATCGGAACGAAGATAAAATAACTAAAGAGGTAGTGGTAACTGGGAATGTCATGAATGTACGTGAATCTAAGTGAGTGTGAAACCGAAATAGTGCAATGCATCATGCGCACGACGAAACTGAAGTGGGTATATCATGAGTATGACGGCACGTTAGTGTAATTTGCCCAGAATTCTGAAGCAGACCCACTGCTTCTATCCGACAAGCCTGGTAAACGGGCAGGTTGATAACCCGATTCGCGCGGGGGAGTAGGTAAAGGATTGGGACGAGTTGATGGGTCCACGGAAGAATCCTCGGAAGGAAATGTGAAAGAGTTAGGTAGTGATCGATACGTGGTGTAGTCCCTTGAAGACGAAGGATGCGGTTGCCCATATGGAGAGGTAGCAGCGTAGATGATCGGCGGAGGAGCAGATGGCATATTGGCATAAAACACGCTGGCTGGTATAGGGTGCGCTTGTAACGGTTGCACGACGTATGATGTGTGACTGGATCCGTGCGCGAAGCTTTGTATTGAAAACGCATCTCTAGATGTCTCGTTATTGGCGGTTTTGAACTCCCCACTGGAGGATGAGGCGATCATGCTGGTCTCCGGTTGACCTTGAACCATGCTCCTACCCTTCCACAGCCGATCCATCTCCCAAGCTTCGCGAGCTTTAAGAGCATTCATATCGGCTGCCGAAGTCAACTCAGATGTTGGCCGGGCGGACATGGATGGCAGGCGATCAACACGCGCAACTGTCACGATTGGGCTCGGGCCGGAACGTGCAGTCTTGGAGTGACCTTGATGGATGGAATCCCGCGGCCGATCGTCACTCTTACGGAGGCGTGGAGGCTCGTCTTGCAGAGTGAATATCAGAGGCTGAACTAGAGTTGGACGTTGTGGGTTATCGAGACTACGAGCCCGCCCTGGCCGCCCTGATAGAGAACCAGAGTCCGCTCTGTCGACCGGGGGTGATTTCACCCTTGCATAGCTAGTGGTTCGACGTTGGTCTTCATCTCCCTGTCGAGCAGCCTTCTCCTGCCTCCGTCTACGTTCACGCTCTTCGTCCCTCCCTCGCTCTCTGTCCTTGTCTCTTCCTCTGTCCCTTTCTCTATCCCTTTCTCTGTCTCTGTCCCGCTCTCTTTCCCTCGTCCTTTCTCTCTCGCGATCTCTCTTTCGCTCCCTTTCACGGTCTCTCTCGCGTTCCCTTTCGCGGAATGCCCTCGAAGGTTTTTCGATCCTCTCTGTTTTTTCCGTTTTCTCCTTCGTCTTTCGACGACGAGGGGCATCAACCGAGTTGACAACCAACCATTGGTCACCCTCAGCCTGAAACGCCGCATCTGATGATGACGACACCTTATCCGAAAGGGTCCTGACAAGCTTGTAAGTCTCTGTTTTCCTACTCGTCGTCGAATTAGACTTGGAAAGCTGAACTTCTCCGTCTATTTGCTGGCCACCTGCTGCCTTAGTAGGTGAAACTGGTTTGGGGGGTGGCACGTCTTGCGATCGTCTACTGTCACCAGAACGGTCCGTTGGGACTCTCTCAAAAACTGGTAACTCGGGATGTAGCTCGTCGGTATCGTAAGGAGTAGGGGGATTAGCGAGAACTGACGCCCTGGATAATGGAGAGTCGTCGACAACGGGGACTACCAAGTGAGGAGGTATAGGACGTGGTGCCTCCTTAGTTGGTGATGGCGTTGATCTTGCCAGTAATGGAGCACTGGTGGATAATCCAAGTCCAGAGGACGGCGACGAAGAAAAAATCGAGGTAGATGAATTAGGGGAAAGTGCCGTAGCCATAAATTGCGACACATCCGGAAAGGTGACAGCAGGGACAGAGACGGAAATGGGGCTGAGGAGGCCTGGGATGGGCGAGGACCTCCCAGCTGAGGAGGGCACATAAGAGGGCTTAGCAGCTTGTTGCCGATCGGCTGGGTAAAGGCGATTTACAGCTGGTACGTCCTGAGTCGGATGCTTGAGCTCGGGTGGGGGTGCACTGGGAGCTTCTGGCGGCAGCACGCTGTTCGCCTTAACAGGAGTGGCACCTCCGGAACTTGGGGCGTCCGGGTTTGCAATCATCAATTTCCCCAGTGGCGAGAATGGCACATCATAGGAGATCGTCGAAGTACGATCGCTATTCGCCCGCTCAGCATCCATTGATGGACCTTTACCGCCTTGTGGCTCCGTACCCAAGTCTATCCGCGGAGGAGGAATACGCTTAGATGGACCTGAAACCTTCTTTTCCGTCGCTGGTTTCTCCGGAGACGGCTGTCTCTGAGAGATGATCGAGCGGCGCGGCGACTGCTCGTCCACAGCCGAAAGTGCGGCCCCACCGGGAGTGCCCTCAGGCCAATCGTTGACGGTAGCCCCGGGATCTCGATTGGTCCTTCGCAAAACACTAAACTTCCTCACCAACCTCCCAAGAACGCTCTGCCGTTTGTCTTGCTTTGATGACGAGTGGCTTGACAACGCTGCCGTGGAACCATTGGCAGAGATGGACATTGGGGAGAGGGCGGAGAGACGCTTCGATCCACCAAAATTGATGCGAAGAGCACCACTTGGGACAGCCGACGATCGCTTCGGTAAGCTAGAGGAGTCTTCAACGAGAGGTCTCTCTGGCCCCTCTGGCGTGTCTTTTTCATGTGCACCAAAGAGTCCGGCGAATACGGGCTTGCGACGCTTGCTTAGCTTACGCGTGACATGAGCTGGCTCCGTTGTTTGCAAGTGGAGTGCAGATGTCGACTGAGAGAGGGGCGAGGGAGTAACAGTCTTTCGACGAGCTTGACCCGTATTCATACTCGATAGGCGGGAGCGAGTGCGTGGTATACCCTGCGCCATGTCAGTCAGTTCTGAGATAAAGTGGAGGAGGTATGAGTGATAGATCACCTCGGGAGGATCAGCAGACACAGGACTAATGTTGCTGCCCGCGTCATACGGCGACTGGTGATGCCAGTGCGTGCCCCAAGGATCGCTGATATCCATTAAATCAACGTTGTCCTGGGAGGTCTTACGACTGCGTGGCTTGACGCTTGGATCGGGGATGCGCACTTGAGACGAGCTCGGTGTCGGTAAAGGTGTGCCCGAGGGGCTGCGGCTGAGACCAGGAAGCCGCGTTGAATCCTCCGAATGGTCCTGTATATTGTGTACAGAAGCCGCCATGGGGGGAAAGGAAGGAGAGAAAAGGGAGGGTGGACGATTGAGGGTGGTAGGAGGGAGTAAGTGGTAATTCTTGTACCAACGAGGGCCGTTTGGATTGTGAAGAGGATACTTGATCCTGAAGGTGGACATGTTGGCAGCGACCATGTCGCTCTCCTTCTTGAACCAAGCGGGGAGCTCGCCGAGAGGATCTGGGATGATGGAACGGGAGAAGGAGGAGGTTACATTTTCATGGGAACTGCGGGTCCCGTCGTCGTCGTTGGGATCCATTGTGTGGAAGGAATGCGTGCTGGCCAAGGAGGAAAGGTGCTTTACCTGAGTGGCAGTGGCAGTGGGCGACTCCGTTTGCTTCTTTGTGGATTTCCTATGCCATAACGATCTTGAGGACTTGTTTTTTGAATCCTTGCGAGACAGCCTCCGTGAGACTTCGACCTTTTCATCCATCGGGTTGTCGAGCTCATGCGGTGCGCGGTGCTGGTTGAGGTTCGAAAGACGACTTGTGGCTTGGCTCTGCGCAGCAAATGAGCGCTCAGCACTGCCAATACTTGTTCAACGTTGTAGGAGCGCTGGTACTCGCCTCTTCGAATGGTTCAAGCACAGTCTGGAACAACGTGTTCCTGTAACCCGACATCCCTGACAGCTTTTTTTTTTTCTAGGCGACCACCCCCATCCACGCTCCTCGAATTTAAGTCAAGTGGACTGACCGCGCGGCGTCCGAGATGGAGGGATCAGCTACTAGTGCCAGCGCTCCCAATCCACTTTCTTTTGGTCAAGAGCTTCCCCCGGTCCCGCGCCATCTTCCTCTCGATGTGCGCGCGTGATCGTGCTATTCTGGTCCCCATATTGACCACGCTCACCGGACGAGGGCAGGAGTAGCAATAGCCTTGTGTGATCGTCTACCCACGCTGCTCAGCTCGACGTTTCTCTGCAGACCCATCACAGCGTTGTTTGCGTAGTACAACCAATTTTGAAAAAAAAAAAAAACTGGCAGATGGTTATCTTATCTACTTCCCAATCGCAGACGTCGATGATCCATTCCGGTTTTCGATCGTTGTCAGTCTCCATTTCGTTTTTTGTTCTGTCCACTTTGCCGCACGTAAATGAGTGCCAGAATTCTCGTTCTAGGTGGCGGAGGTAGAGAACACGCTTTAGCATGGAAGCTCGCTCAGTCCCCGCTCGTCAATCGCATTTATGTCTGTCCCGGAAACGGTGGAACGGCCAGAATCCCGAAGACAGAGAACCTGAACTTGCCCCTCGCAGCTCCCCATTATCACCAGCTCGTCCAGTTCGCTGTTCAGAATGAGGTCAGTATCACACAAACATAGCTTCACCCGCTGCTAATATCCGCACCAGATCAATCTTGTCCTTCCCGGTCCAGAAGAACCTTTGGTACGAGGCATTCAGACATGCTTCCGTAAAGGTCGGTCGATAGACGTTGCATACTGGAACATGTTGCTCACTCGAGGCTGCAAGTTGGCATCCCCACCTTCGGTCCCACTGAGCTGGCTGCAAGAATGGAGGGAAGCAAGGCATTCGCCAAGGCATTTATGCTCCGTCACAAGATCCCGACAGCCATGTTCCGCACCTTCTCATCCTTACAAGTTGACGAAGCAATTGAGCATGTCTGCACCTGTGGTTATCGAGTCGTGCTCAAAGCCAGTGGTCTTGCCGCTGGCAAAGGGGTACTCATCCCGGAATCTACCGATGAGGCGGTAGAAGGTCTACGACAGATCATGGTAGCCAACGTGTTTGGCGCTGCAGGTCCGTAACACCATTCACGTACCTTTGACATCACTATAATCAATCCACCTCTCCCATATTCTATCCGTCAGGAAACGAAGTCGTGGTCGAGGAACTACTTGAGGGCCCCGAGATATCCGTCCTTGCATTCTCTGATGGTTACACGATCATTCCCCTTCCTCCTTCCCAAGACCACAAACGGATTGGTGAAGGCGATACGGGGTTAAATACTGGTGGTATGGGCGCATATGCCCCAGCCCCAGTAGCAACCCCTGCGATCATGGATCGCATCATGCGGGAAACACTCCGTCCTACTATCGACGGCATGAGGAAAGAAGGTATGTTTGTCAACTGTGCCTTCAGGGCACATAACATTCACCATTCATGCCCAAGGTTTCCCATTCGTTGGTCTGCTCTTTGTCGGATTGATGCTCACCGAAAGCGGACCGAAAGTACTGGAATACAACGTACGGTTTGGTGATCCAGAGACTGAGGCTCTCATTCTTCTACTGAACGATGACGTTGACCTCGCCGCGGTACTCTTCGTCCGTCGTTTCGATTCAATAAGATCGTGGCAACACTGATTAGTCTTCGGACCAGATAGGCCTGTGCAGAGCATCGTCTCGACTCGGTACAAATCAGCAATCAACCGGGTTTCGCCGTTTCGGTCGTGTTGGTATCAGGTGGTTACCCTGGCAAGTACGCGAAAGGCAAACGCATTGAAATCGGGAAAATATCATCCGGTGAGCATTGCCACGCGAAAACTGCGTTTCGCTCATTGGTTTTCGCAGAAGTCGTTGTTTTTCATTGCGGGACCTCGTTGAACGGAGATGAACTTGTTACGACAGGCGGGCGCGTCTTGGCTGTGTCAGCTGCCGCTCCATCATTAGAAGAGGCACTTGCTTCTGTGTACGCCACGATCGACGAGATCTCGTTCGAGGACAAGGTGTATCGCCGCGACATAGCCCGCAGGTGAGCAAGGCTCCATTCCTCGGATTAATATTGCTCATGTTCACGCTAGAGCATTGACGTCTACCACAGCCACTGTTAAAGGCCTTACCTACGAGCAGGCTGGTGTATCAGTAGACGCCGGGAACTCACTCATTGATGCTATCAAGCCTTTTGTACGTGCAACCAAACGTCCCGGTTCTGATGCAGAAATAGGAGGCTTTGGGGGTGTCTTTGACCTCAAAGCCGTTGGATACAAAGACCCGTTACTGGTCAGTGGAACGGACGGGGTCGGCACTAAGCTTCGCATCGCCATCGAAATGGGCATCCATGATCTTGCAGGTGAGTGCTGAGCTGCAGTCTGCCAGACTCGGCTTCTAACCGAATACGGCAAGGCATCGATCTGGTGGCTATGTCCGTCAATGATCTGCTGGTTCAAGGCGCAGAACCTCTCTATTTCCTGGACTATTACGGCTGCAGCAAGCTAGATGTCGCTGTTGCAACTGATGTCGTCAAGGGCATCGCAGATGGGTGTCAACAAGCTGGATGCACCCTCATCGGAGGTGAGACCGCTGAAATGCCGAGCATGTACTTGGAGGGTAAGGACTACTTGTGGGCTGCAACAGTTCGCAATGATTCATTCTATTCTATTTCATAACTTAGGAGACTATGACCTCGCGGGTTTCGCCGTCGGTGTCGTGGAGAGGGAATTGGTTCTCCCTCGTGACGTCGTCGAAGGGGACGTTCTGCTCGGTATTGCCTCTTCCGGATTACACTCCAACGGGTTCTCTCTCGTCCGCAAGATCGTCTCCCTTTCAGGCTTATCCTATTTCGCTCCCTGCCCCTGGGACGCAACTCGAACGCTTGGCCAAAACCTCCTTGAACCGACTCGTATATACATTAAACAAGTGCTCCCGATTGCCAAGAAGGGTCTCATCAAAGCCATGTCCCACATAACCGGCGGTGGTTTCATCGAGAACATTCCCCGAGTTCTCCCGAAAGGACTGGGCTGTTACGTGGATGTGTCTGCATGGCAGCTACCGGAAGTATATCGGCACTTGATGAAAGAAGGTGAAGTCGCGCCATTGGAAATGGCACGCACCTTCAACATGGGTATCGGTCTCGTGGTCATCGTTGGCAAGGACAAATGCGAAAGTGTGCTCAACGCCTTGCGTACGCAGGATCCTGGAGTGCCTGTCTATGAGATAGGGCAGGTGGTTGGTAAAAGCGGGGTGGAGATTAGGCAGTTGGAACGCTGGACATGACATCCAAATTTCTGCAGCGACAGTAAGCAAGAACTGGATGGAAGCAGCGTGTATCTTACTCTCGCGAGACGATACATCGGTGGTGGTATGCTATGCAAAAAACAGTGTGATGGTGGGCGGGAGTGTCACAGTAATAGTTGATAGTAATTGTAAATAGTATGTGTACCGGTCAGCATGAGACAGACAAGGTTAGATGGCAAATAGAAACCTCTAGAAACAGTCATCAAAGAACAGATGCAAAAGAACAATGCATAAGAAATAACCGTGCCTATGTGCAGAAGAACAACTTTGACAGCAATAAATAAAACTGCAGTCAGCACCACGAAACCAAGGGATGTCAAGTCCGAACAAAAAGGCGAAATGATATATATACGGACAATACAAACATTGCTTTTACGCGGAAACAGAGACCTCCTTGGCAGATTCAGGGGTTCCGGTCGTCGCCTCAGCGAAAGAGATGGATAATTTGGTCGCAATGTTGCCTGTCACGCCGTTAGGTTGAGTGACATTTACTTCCGCCAATTTGTTATCCTGTTGGAATCGTTAATGGTATGTCCCCAGGGTCTTCACAATACCCACGGTTTGAATTTTTGCCTGAAGCTCCTCCGGTGAGACACTGCGGGTACCAGGTTCCCCTGTAACGTCTTTGCGGAAAGGGGGTGGTGCTTGTAGTACTTGAGCAGCAGTAGGACCTGCCAGTCCATTGGTCACAGGGGCCCCAGTTGCGGAGCTCCTCGACGATGTGGTCGTGGATCCACCAAGCACGGGGAACTCATCAGCGTTTGGGACTCGCTGTTGTTTGACAAAGGGTTTTTTCTCTACCCGCGGTCCGTTGGATTTTAATCCCCTTGAACGACTGCCTGGGTCTGTGGACTGTGAACGACTTGAATTGGTCGTGCCGTTTGTACCGCGTTGCGGTTGAATATCCTAAAGAGAATTAGACGAGTTCAGGCAATGCAAGATGAAGGATGGAACTGGCTACTCACATCTCGCACTTTCATGGTAGCGAGATTTTCTTCGATCGTACTGATATCATTTGCACCGTCTCTCGCGCGAGAGCCCCGAGTACCCAACTGGGGTTGTGCAGGTGTATCAGGGATGACATGGGGGAAACGGCATTCGTCGCCGTTTCTACACCTACCAGCGGGGTAGAACAGGCATGCAGGTTTTCGATTTCCGCCGAAAGAGCCTCTTCGCATGCTGCCTCTGCGGTTGTGGTTCATTCCTTGTCGGAAGGCAGGAGGAGGGCCAAAGCTTTCTCCCTGAGGGCGGGCTGGAGACTTGGGTCCACCATTGACCTCAACGTAGGGTGAATGCGCATGTGAACCTGGAGGAGGATATGGTGAGGGATCTTGACGCGCTGCGAATGGGGGAGCGGATACAGGTCCATTTGGATACATTGACTGTGGAGATTGGGGCCCAGGCGCAGTCGCAGGCTGATGAGGTGGGGGAAGGGTGGGAATGGAAAGAGGAAGAGGAGCATGCGCAGGTTGAGGATAAGACGGCGAGGTAGGAGACATTGGACCATAAAGTGCTTGGACAGGTGTTTGAACGGGAGAAAGCGCGTCTGAGGCAGATCGCGCGTGAACCATGGGAGGATGGGGAGGAGTGTGAACTGGCGGCGGGGATACAGGATTCATGTGGGATGGGACGGGTGCAGGAGGATGAAAAGAGGGGGGTGGTGGATAATAACTTTGAGTGTACTGCTGCTGAGTCATTGGGTCGTAAGGAGTCGGATATTGAGCAGGAGCAGGAGCAGGACCCGGATAGTAAGGACCCTGAGGGTGAGCAAAAATACACGAGGAACCATAGCGGCAAGCAGGATAATACCTGCAGGGAATGAATCTGGCTACTTCTGGCGGCGGGAGGTTTCCATATGCGCCGTTCTCGCCAAGTGGCATTGGAGAGGGTTGATAGTATGCAGGTGAGCCGTCGGAGAGAGATGGAACGGGAGCAAGAGACGGATAATAGCCGTAGGGAGGAATGGGGACAGGGTAGAATCGCTTGGACGGATCAGCGTTGGAGTCCTGTGGATAGGGATGGTCCGGAGGGGTCAAGCCTTTTAGCGAGGCACTTTTGAGTACTTCGATGATCTCAGGGTTCGTTGTGTACGTGTCTAGGGAGCCATGAATCATTGCGAAAGAGGGATCGGCTCCTGATGAAAGGACGAGGAGATCGATTAATCACGCGACGCGATCGAGGATCGAATACGAACCTTTGTCAAGGAGTACCTTGACCACGTCAAGATGGCCATTCTTGACGGCTTCCTGAAGGGGCGTGGCACCGGTGTGGTCTATGAGAAATTAGAACAAG
>JBBPLO010000140.1:0-31293 GCA_038089835.1 Retiboletus flavoniger
ATAGGAATAGACAGAAGTGAAGTTATTTGTGCGTGGGTGATTCTAGTGCGTAGGGACGTGCGTGCAATGATACGAGTGTGAAATGATGATCTCGAAAGATGAATTTCAAAGAAATACTACAAAGCTTTATAGTCCGGGCATTTCCCAGGACTGTCAGGGACAAATAGGTGATGAACTGTAACTATAAAACAAAGTGGAATGGTGATGAAACAGTTATGACGTAGTATGAAAGTGTCCAAAGTAAATATGGAACAACTGGGGAGATGTAGACCGGAAGACCATCCGGAGTTCGTCCGGAGTTCCGGACTGGTGTGGGAAAGTAGTCTGGACTAGGTTGGATGGTCCGGAGATGGTTCTACCATCGAAGTGGAGTGACTGGGAGTCATTGAAAACTTGTAGGAATGGCATATACCACCATAGAGAGCTTCGGCTCTCTACATCCACGGGGTACTTGAATACTGACTGTCCCCAGTCAGTGAGGCTCGGAGATGGAGCTCGGCGGTGGTCTCATGACCTCTGGGAAAGTGGTGGGCAGTGAATGTAATGCTCTCAGAGTGGTTCAGATGGACGACAGAGTGACAGGATCAGAATGACAAGATGGATGGTAAGATGGATGTACAGCCGGAATAGGGGTTACCGGAGTTATCAATGCAAGTCCGAAGGAGTTCGGAGTAGTACCGGAGGTACTGCGGGTATGGTAGTGTGCTCCGGAAAGGATGGTAGTGCATTCGGGACTCGGAGATAGTGAGCAGAGGCGGAATGAGGATGGTGGTGGTGTGTAGTGTGCATGCTCAGGATTATCTGGAAGAAGTCTGGAGATAGCATGGGAAAGTCCGGATGTCCGAGAGTCCAGAGTTGCAATGCATGATGTGTGCACTCGGGGTAGGTCAACCAGTGTGTGGTACATTCCATGGTCTCTGTGTATATGTCTGATATGTGGTCGTCATGGTCCGGAGTTTGTCATGGTCCAGAGGTCGTCATGGTTTGGAGATGCAGTCTGGTCTACAGAGGTCATTGTGATTCAGAGGTATCGTAATGAAAGTGTAAGAAGGGAAAAGAAGCAAAAATGAGTATGAAACGAATGTATGTAAGTGTGCAGGATACCACCCGGCTTGGCTTCATTGGTCTGCTTTCGTCGTCTATGCCTACCGGAGTTACCTCGTGTTACGCTGGGCTATGGAATACCAGCGGGGACTCAAGGTGAGCTCAGAGTGGATACGAAGACGAGGGAGGATACACCGGGTATTCCAACAGAGATCTTTGGAGACACGTGCTCAAGGGGATATCTTGAACGAAAGCAACGCCAAATGGCCTGCAGGAGGACTTCAAGGGGGCTCCTTAAGTCTGGGACGAAGGTACAAGGTGGAGACCTAGGGATGTCCTGTAGTCTCAGTGTGTGGATAACAGACCACGAGGGGTGTGAGGAGTGGGCTTAGAGCTCATAGAATTGAGTAGACTAAGCTAGGGAAAGTACAAGCGGTGAGAAGTGATATAAGTACATATGCCAAGGGCTTAGGTAATGGGCTTCTGATAAGCCCGAGATAAGGAGTGAGTCATCCGCAGTAGATAAGAATGAGTCACTGTTAGTCAATTCTAATAATACAATGGTTCTGCGATAAGACGGAATGGAAGGAACTGGGGAGGCAGAACTTGGGGCATAAACGGAGTTCCTAAGTCCGAGATAAGACGCGAGGTGATAGAGGACTTAGCTAAGTAAAATGGAGGAAAGGAGAAGGAAAAAGAAAAGAGCGATCCACTGTGGATCGTAACATTACCCCCATGCTAGGGGTGAGGCTCCGACGAACCTTCCTCAAAGGTCGATATAACCGGCATTGGGAGAGCCCGTCATGTTAGCGTAAGCCGTGTCATTGAAGACGTCATCGACGTCATCATCTCCATAGTTATTGGACTCGATGGGAGAGTGGTTATGACAAGGTCGGCGGTTGTGGTGATGTGGTGGTGGAGTGGGACATGGGGGAGGAGACAGGCGAACTCTGCAGTTGCGACACTGTTCGGGGGATCGGCTTCCTCAGGAAGAACTGGAGGGTGACGAGAAGTGAGGAGGCGGTAAGGGTCGGTGGAGGGGACAGCATTTTTGGGAATGACCAGGAAAGAAGTTAAGACAGATTGGGCATTGGTAGACTTGGCAGTTGGCCCAAAAGTGACCGAGGCAGTGGCATTGGAAGCACGCTTGGCGGTATCTGGGATGAGACGGTAAGAGAGGGGTAGTGCCGTCGTTGCCCGTCCAGAAGGCCTCGGTCCTGTCTAGGAAGTCTATCTCTACTTGGTCAAGGG
This sequence comes from Retiboletus flavoniger, assembly GCA_038089835.1. Lineage (NCBI taxonomy): Eukaryota > Fungi > Basidiomycota > Agaricomycetes > Boletales > Boletaceae > Retiboletus > Retiboletus flavoniger. The sequence goes on from JBBPLO010000140.1 coordinate 2,296, forward strand.
GGGAAGCAGATGCAGAGGGTGTGGAGTTGGCTCGGCGAGCTTGTCGTTCGGAGTGTTCTTTCAAGTATCTATCAAGATCTTGGAAGAACTCGAGGGCTCTGAGTTGATAAGCTAGGAGGAGGGTGACGGCGCGCGCGTCCCAGTAGATGGACGAGAGGACCGAGTGGAGGCAGGCGCGTTGCACGTCAGATGGGTTAGGGGGGATGAGGCCGAGGCGGGCGATCTGTAGGTAAAGTTTGGAGATGAGCTCCAGAGGGGAGGCATCCTCAACGAAGGATTGCATGGGGATGAGGAGGTGGGAGTTGGTTAACGACGACGTGAGCTCCTGGAGGTCGGCTTGGGAGGGATAGTCTTCACGCAAACGATGCGCGTTGATAGGAACGTCGACGCTAAGGATGGGCGTCGGGGTTATGGTGGCAAGTGATATAGGTGGTAGCTCAGGTGAGCAGTCTCCCCAACGTGGGGGACCAGTGGCAGGGGATCCCCATCCGGGGGAAGGAGCATGGGAGGAAGAGGTTATGGGGTCATACACGGTGGACGCATGCGAAGCTATAGTAGGGAAATCTATGGGTAATTCATCGGCAATGACGACGTTTCATTCATCAGTGAGAGGGGAAGAGAGAGGGGGAGAAGAGCGGAGGGATGATACAGTAGTAATGGAAGACATAGTAGGTATTTTGACGGTTTTTTCTTTGGTTTTGTGTGTTACGAGGGGAGGAGAAAGAGAGAGAGAGATTAAGTGGGAAAGGCGCAAGGGTGTGCCTTTTTGTAGGATAAGAGAGTGGTCCGTGCGTGTTTGAAATCTTTTTCGGGAAGCCAAGAGTCATCATTGGCAGAGTATCCTTTCCACCGGACTAGATAGTGGCGCTTATCTGAAGCACCACGGTGACGTATGATTTTTTCTATTTCATACTCCGCTTGTCTGCCGATAAGCTCTGGTGGGTTCTTTTTGAAATGGGGGCCGTAAACGGCATTTTGGCGATAGGGCGATAAGAGGGAAGCATGGAACATGAGGTGGAGTTTCCATGTTTTTGGGAGAGCTAGGCGATAAGAGATGGGAGATATGACATCAGTGATAATAAAAGGTCCTTCTCTTTTTGGGGAGAATTTCGGGTTGGCTAATTCCCGGCGGAGGTTTCGGGCCTCGAGCCATACCTTATCTCCTTTGCTAAAGGGGGTAAAGGGTCGTTTGTTCTGGTTGGTCATTACCTGGCGGGCGAGCTCGTGGGAGGCGAGAGCTTCATTTCGGGTGGAGGCAAGTTCTTGGAGTTGGGTTTCGACTGTGGGGACGTTGGTGGATGGGACTAATGTGGGTAGGGGGTTAGGTTCATATCCCATGAGGAGGAAGAAGGGGGATTTGTTAGTAACTGAGTGGGGACAGTGGTTATGGGTAAACTTGGCTAGGGATATCTCGTTGGCCCATGATGTGGGGTCATCTCTGCAGAAGATGCAGAGGTACGTTTCTACTTCTTGGTTGACTCTTTCGGTCTCTCCGTCGGTCTGAGGGTGGAAGGTGGTAGAGAGGGCAAGTTTGTAGTTGAGGATTCTTCCAAGTTCTTTGGAGAACATGGAGGTGAACTGGGGACCTCAGTCAGAGATGATCTTGTCTGGGAGTCCATATTGGGAGTAGACTTTGTGTGCGAATAGGGTGGCGATTCCATTGGCGGTGACAGTTTTCTTGGTAGGGCAAAGAATTACCCCCTTAGTAAGGCCGTGGTCGACCACGACCAGGAGACTATCAAATCCGTCCGAGATGGGGAGATCAGTGACGAGGTCACAGGAGATCTGTTGGAAGGGACGGGTGCAGGAGGAGGGAATCGGCATGAGAGGAGGGGTGGTAGGGTGGGTGTTTGTCTTGTTTTGCTGGCAGACGGCACAGCCGGCGACATAATTATGAATGTGGGCAGCAAGGCCGGGCCACCAACATTCGGCAGAGACGAGTTGGCGAGTTTTTAGGTAACCGGGGTGACCGGCGGTGGGGTGGTCGTGGTGTTTGGCTATGACAGCCTGGCGAGAGTTGGGGGGAACGTAGAGACAGCCGTGGAAGGTGAGGGCACTGTTGATGGATTGCCAGGGGGAAAAGCGGGCGCGGAAGGACGCAGGGAGTGGTGTAGAGAGGGATTGGACGGCTGAGAGTGCCGTCGGGTTGATGGTGCATTCGTCGGATATTTGTTTGGCTAGGAGGGTATCGATGGTGGAGATGAACGCTGTTTCGGGGAGGAGAGTGACGGTGGAGTTGTCCGTCTCATGGGAGTTGTGGTTGGGTCGGCGGGATAGGGTGTCAGGAGTGGTGAGTTTGGAGGTGGGTGTGTAGGAGAACTCGAGGTCATAGTCGGCAAGGTCGAGTAACCAGCGCGCTTGGTGCCGGTTGAGGTCTTGGGGTTTGTGGAAGTACGTGAGGTTTCGGTGGTTGGTGAAGACTTTGACAGGGAAGAGAGCACCTCTGAGGTAGTGGTGCCAGGCGGAGAGGGCGTGCATGATGGCGAGGAGTTTGCGATCATAGACATCGTAGTTTCGTTCCGCGGGGTTGAACGATTGGGAGATGTAGGAACAGGGTTTCCATTCTCCATTGGAGTCGAGCTGTTGAAGGATGGCACCGGATGTGAATTTAGACACATCGGTGGCGATGGCGAATTGAGCGCCGGAATCGGGGAGTTGTAGGACGGGTTGGGATTGGAAGGCGTCTTTGAGAGTATCAAAGGTGGATTGACAGGAGGGGGACCATTCCCAAGGTTGGTTCTTCTTGGTGAGGTCAATTAAGGGTCGAGTGGTGGTGGAATAGCCCTGGATGAAACGCCTGTAGAAGTTAGCGAATCCTAGGAATGAGTGGACTTGTTTTAGGGTGGTTGGTTCTGGCCATTTAGAGATACCTTCCAGTTTGACAGGGTCCATGGCAATATGGCCCGGTTTGATGATGAGGCCAAGGTATTCTACTTCGTCCGTAGCGAACTTACACTTTTCAAGTTTGAGGTGGAGGTCGAGCTCGGTCATCTGTTGGAGGACGCGATGGGTTCTTTCGGTATGTGTCGTTTTGTCTGAGGAGAAGATAAGGAGGTCGTCCATATAGATGATGAGCCATCCTTCGGCGATTAAATCCCCAAGGAGTCATTCATGAATCTTTGGAATGTAGTGGGGGAGTTGGTAAGTCCAAAGTACATGACATTCGGTTCAAAGAGACCACGATGCGTTATGAAGGCGGCTTTCCATCGATCTTCTGGGGTGATTTGGATGTTGTTGTACCCCCATCGGGCATCGAACTTGGTGAACTTCCGAGCGTCTTTTAGTTTGTCAATGAGCTCGGAGATAAGGGGGAGTGGGTAGGCGTCGCGCACGGTTGCTTCGTTGAGCTTTCGGTAATCTTGGCAGGGATGTAACCCTCCGTCTTTCTTGTGGACGAAAAAAAATGGAGAGGCTTGGGGGGATTTCGAAGGGGAGATTTTTCCAGTGGCGAGGTTTTCATCGATGAACTTGTCCACGGCGGTCTTTTCGTCGGGAGAGAGAGGGTAGATCTTCCTGATGTTGGGGGTGAAGTCAGGCTTTAGGGAGATTTTGTGGTTGTAGGGTCTGGATGGTGGGAGGTGGTCTGCGGCTTCCTGGGAGAAGACCGTACTGAATTCGGCATATTCCGGGGGGAGGGAGGCTTTTGGTGTGGTGAGGGCTTCTTCTTTGGCAAGTTCGGTTGCCTTAGTGATTTTGGCTATCTGGGAGGTGCAGAGGAATCGAGATCCGCAGCGAATAATGCGGAAAATGGATCGATTGCATATGGCGATGTTGAGGTACCTTTCCTCCACTTCTTGGTCGAGGTAGTTGTGGAGGTGGTCGTGAAAGATGGTTTGGACTGAGATAGAGTCTGGTTCATGGATCAGAAAGGAGTAGACCTTGTTATGTCTTTCCAGATCCTTTTTATGTTCGTAGTGGAGGAGTTTTGATTGGTCGATGGACTCGTCGAGGGTAAGAGTGCGAGTGGTCCAATCGATGGCTGGGTTGGCCGTGCGGAGCCACGGGAGACCTATGATGAGGTTGTCTCATCCTAGGTGCATGATGTGGAAGAGGACCTTCTGAGCTAGTCCTTCGATGTTGAGAAAGAGGGAACATGTGTGGGTGATTTTTCCTCGGTGGTTGGTCATACCATCTGTGTTTTTGGCGAGGATGGGGGTGGCGAGTTTCATGGTGGGGAGTTTATGTTTTGCGACGAAGTTGTAGTCGATGCAGGAGATGCTGGCACCGCTATTGACTAGTGCTCTGGTGTCGACGGTTTTCATAGTGTACAAGAGGCGTATGACTTGGACCGGAATGATCATTGATTTAGTCACAGCTTTGACAAGTACAGAAGCGATGTAGGAAGGGGCTAACGTTGGGGTAGGCTTCCTTTCTAAAAACCCTGAAGGAATACGGCTTTTACCAATTCTTCGTCTTCGTCGTCATCCTTGATCTCTTGTAGGTGAGGGAGTTCTTCGTTGTTGACCACCTCCACCACCTTTTTGAAGGGTGGGCGAGGGGTCCTCAATGTCAGTGGGGAAAAGGTCGGGCAATCCAGGGAGGAGTGGCCACTTTGGTGGCATCGGAAACAGAGGTTGTTTTTGATGCACCGCTGTTTTTCTTCTGGGGTTATCTTGTTGATAGTTCAGACAACGTTGACGTCCATGGCGTTGGGGTCAGTCCGTGGTTTCGGGGTGAAGGAGAAGTCTTTGACATGGGAGGTTCCAGATCTGGTGGCAACTTCATGGGCACGGTTCCACATGTTGTCGAAGTGCATCGCTTTGGAGTACCAATCAGCGATGGTGGTCGGGGGTGTTTCCATTGCATATATTTTATACATAATGGACGATGGTAGGCCGGTGGCAAAGTAGGCAATGAGCACGTTGTCGTCCATGATCTGGGCGATCACGACTTTACTGCAGAAAGTGGCGATGTACTTGAGGAGGGTTGGAGAGAAACCGTCCTTTTTCTTTTGCATGCGGGTGGTGGAAAGCCAGGTGATGGCATTCCCGATGGAGTCTTGGTGTTTGAAGGCGGCCAGGAACTCGGTGGTGAAGGCTGCGACAGTACCTAGGTTGATGGTTCCGGCTGAGCAACATTTTGGTTGGAAGGTGGCCGCCCAGATGGCGGCAGATCCTTTGGTCATATACGAAAAAGCGAACACGATTTTCTTCGCGTCGGTGTCGTAGACGTCAGCGTTGACGAGGAGGTAGAACTGAACAGTGTTGAACCACTGTTCGGATTGATCATAGGACCCATCGAAGGGCTCGGGGGCTCCAAGGCATAGTTCCTTTGAAGACATAGTTGCTGGGGGCAAGGGCGAGGGTGTGACGGTGGGATGCGTGCGAGAGAGAGGGAAGCCTGTGAGGGCAGGGGGTCTAGTAGGCCTGGTAGGAAGAGGCATGCTAGGTTGCGGGGCAGTGGGAGTGGGAGTCTCAGGGGAAGGAACTCGCAGAATACTAAGTTGTCTGGAGAGTCCTTCAGCAAGGTGGATGGTGTCTTCTTCCTCTTGGAGAGAGGTGGGGTTGATGTTGGGGTCCAAGTGGTCAAGGGACAAAGGGGACGAGAGTTCGGAAGAGGACTGGCCTTGTTTGGGTGTACCTCGGGGTAAGTACCAGTGGGAGCTAATGGTGGCGCAGTGCCTAGGGAATCACCCCGTACAGGCTGATCACGGGAAGGGGGTGCATGGTTGTCCAGGGAATCACCTTATGCAGACTGGAGGCGGGAGCGGGTGGATAGAACGACCTGGAAGTCATCTGTAGAAGGCTAGCTTAGTCTTTTGTTACGCTGGGCTATGGAATACCAGCGGGGACTCAAGGTGAGCTCAGAGTGGGTACGAAGACAAGGGAGGATACTGTTACAATTTTCTTTCCTTATCATCGTTTTCTTTTACTTGTGCATTTCTCTTCTCTTATCACTTATCGGAGGCGTCGTGTCTCTCGAGCACAGGAAGTGTACCTCTTCATTGGAGGACCCTCAAACCTATCCCTAGTTTGTTTTCCCTAGAACCTCTTCGCTCTGCTTCATTCTCTATGGACCCTTACCTCCTAGCTAAGTTCTCTCACGCTTAGTTGTCTCCCCAGTATCCCCCTAGTTACCTGGTCTGTGCGTGGGAAGTCCCTTTAGTATATGAACCCACGTCTTTACTCTTGTATTTCCCTCATTCTTGATCTGCGCAATATTAGCGTAACCTTCTTGAGTCACAGGTGCGCTTGACCATCCTCAGTAACCTTAGCAATTCTAGGGTTAATTCCTCGTCCAAGTCTCTGTCAGACGTTGGTCTCTTCATGAGTATCGCCTGCAGACGATTCGAGTCGTCCTCCGGTTTTCTTTCATACGCTACGCGTAACAGATACACCAGGTGTTCTGACAGAGATCTTCGGAGACATGTGCTCAAGGGGATACCTTGAACGGAAGCAACGCCAAACGGCCTACGGGAGGACTTCAAGGGGGCTCCTTAAGTCCGGGACGAAGGTACAAGGTGGAGACCTAGGGATGTCCCATAGTCTCAGTGTGTGGATAACAGACCATGAGGGGTGCGAGGAGTGGGCTTAGAGCTCGTAGAATTGAGTAGACTAAGCTAGGGAAAGTACAAGCAGTGAGAAGTGATATAAGTACATATGCCAAGGGCTTAGGTAATGGGCTTCTGATAAGCCCGAGATAAGGAGTGAGTCATCTGCAGTAGATAAGGATGAGTCACTGTTAGTCAATTCTAATAATACAACGGTTCTGCGATAAGACGGAATGGAAGGAACCAGGGAGGCAGAACTCAGGGCATAAATGGAGTTCCTAAGTCCGAGATAAGATGCGAGGCGATAGAGGACTTAGCTAAGTAAAATGGAGGAAAGGAGAAGGAAAAAGAAAAGAGTGATCCACCGTGGATTGTAACACCTCGGAGTTGTTCAGCGATCTTCGGTATGGACGGTCTATCATAAAAATGTGCACAGTGTCTCGGAGCACATTCGAATGAAAAGGCAGTACATGGGTTAGATACATGATGAGACACAGGAAGAGGGGAAACATCTGACGGCTTTATTCATTGTTTTTCTTTTTCATTTCGGCGGTGTATTGTATGGGTAGTGTTTGTTGTTTTCGTAGTGAGCATGGAAATTGTTGTGTAAGGTCACTGGTCGAATCCCAGGGTAAAACAGAGGTAAGCTGCAGAGAAATAGAAGTCAGTCTGGGAAAGTCCGGCGAAAGTCCGATCCGGAGGTCAGTAATGACCACAACTGGGGATGGAATGAACGGAAATTGTTTCAGAGGGCAAAACATTGTGGCTAGATAAAAGAAAATGAGTGAGTGATGAATAGGGGTGATACTCCCCCCCCACCAGACTTAGATAATGGCCTCCCGGCCATAGACCGGTTGGCGACCTAGCACTAAGGGGATGGGTACGAAGGGGAGGGAAAATGATGAAAATGGTCCAGCGGCGCTCAGAGTTGTGATGGAGTGGAGCGTGAGTCCGAGAATGGTAAGTCCGAGTAGTAGTGCTATAGAACGGAAAAGAAAAGTGACCGGATGAAAAGGGGCATCGTCAGCTGGAGAAATAACAGAAGTCAGACATGGAGTGATAGTTGGTGTATATGTCGGAGGTGGTGATGAAGTCCGAGGTGGGTCCGGTGGTCCGACTTGGGTGTGGGAAAATAGTGACGAAGTGGTAGTATATGGCAGTAAAGGTGCAGTAGGTAGTAATGGTGAAGATGGTTTGGAGGGGGTAAAAATGGGTGGTAGTGGTAATGAAGTAACGGAAATAGGAGGTAAAATGAATGAAGTGGAAGTAAGGTCCAGTTCCAGAGGACTGGTCAGAGTGAGCGAAGACAAAAGTACTGTGATTGCAGGGTACTTTGGCTGAATAGCCAACAGCATGGAATGAATGGCAGGAGGTCGGATGATGGGTGCTATCAGGATAGGACGGTTAGTCACAGCTACACAGGGTGATACACGGGAAGGCTTGGAGCTCTCATCCGGAGTTCTGGGCAGTGATGGTGATAACCGGATAGGGGTCAGAGGTGTGGTCAGAGTTCGTTCTACAGAGGAGTCAGCGTTCAGAGCAGTCATGGAGATGATACCAATCGGTGCATGCATCTGTGGAGCATGCAAAATGGGTCCGGTTAGTGATGACTCGGCTGCCCAGATTGCATCGATGGATGCCTGTATACATGAGCATCCCAGCAGGTGAGGGATCGGCGTTCGGTCTGGTATAGACAGTCATTGGAGCCTCGGAGAACTTTTCCGGAGCGGATGTATTTGGTGGCATGTAGGCAGTTTCGGACAAAGTGTCCCGGTGTGCCACAAAAGGCGCATATCTCTAAATGGTTAGCTGTGATGTCCAGAATGTGGTTAGGGGTAGTAGTAGAATGTGAAGGTGTATATTCGGTTGGTAGGCGTCGTAGTCCGATAGGTAAGTCCAGTAGTCCGGTTGGTAAGCGGTGATGTCTGGTAGTCCAGTTTAGTAGTCCGGTGGACCGGTCAGGTGACGATGTTGGTGGCAGTTGGAGTATTGTGCAGGCAGTCGATCTGGATGATGAGTGGTACTCCCATAGTATAAATTGTGCAGTGGAGTAGACATCTGCCATGGAAGGGCAGTCATTCAGGTGTATGTCCAGTTTGACAAGGGACAGGCGGAAATGGATCTGTTCGATGACATCAGCAGAAAATGCACTGTGAAACAATGCATCTCGGTCATATTCGGAGATGCAGTGGGCAGCGATCAGTGGTGCTGAGACCTTCAGGAAGATCCGGTAGAATGTTCTGAGGTCTTCAATAGTCCAGATAGGTTGAGTCTGGAAGTCCTGAACTAGGTTGTGCAGGTCCATTTGGCTGTATTGGTCAGTAGCATCAGTTCCAGGATAAAGTGAAATGACAGTGTTGGCGAATGATCTCCACATCAGAGGTGTGGCTGTGGCTTCAGGAAGATATTCCCACGGCTCGGACTTGTCGTAGTCCACATATCGGATTGCTGCTTGTATTCAGTCTTTGTCGGATAGGTGGGCAAGCGAACCCAGTAACTCTATGTCCTGTAAAAACCTTCAGATCAGTTTCGGGGCTGCACCACTGAACTTTGGTGCATTCAGAGTTCCTGGAAAGGAAATCTGAAACATAGGGTTAGCCATATCAGGACGGATGTGTCTAAGAAAGGGGTGATTGTGTTAGAACATAAGGTAAGGGTTGATAATGATGTCAAGGATCGTTTCAGGTGTGGAATGGATGATCAACGTGATCTGGAGCATCGGGTAATGAAGGGGGTGATCAGTGAACGTTAAAAAGCTATCTAATGTGTCCGGAAAGTGAAAAATCAGTGATGCTCTGTTGAGCCAGTAGGTATGCGTCGGTAAGGTTACATTGGGTGAAACAAGAAGAAGTGAGAAAAATTTCTGGGTCACCTCTAGAACCCCCTCGCGGTGGGCTCCAGTTGTAAAACACAAAAGTACTCTGGGAGTACTTCTAAAGGGTGTGGGGTGCAATGGGTTCGTCCCCAAAGAGGGTTCAAGGCAGAGGTGAAGTGCCAGAAGTGATAGGATGGAAGGAAATGAAGTCCAGAGGAAGTCCGGAGTGAGTGCGGGAAAGTCCGGAAGTCCGAGAGTCCAGAGTTGCGTCGTTGGGGCGGTAGGTGTTCGGTGCGTCATAGAGTGATAGGAGTAGATGGCGGGGAAGTTGTTCATGTGTGCGCGGGTGATTCTAGTGTGTAGGGATGTGTGTGCAATGATACGAGTGTGAAATGATGATCTCGAAAGATGTATTTCAAAGAAATACTACAAAGCTTTATAGTCCGGGCATTTCCCAGGACTGTCAGGGACAAATAGGTGATGAACTGTAACTATAAAACAAAGTGAAATGGTGATGAAACAGTTACGACGTTGTATGAAAATGTCCGAAGTAAATATGGAACAACTGGGGAGATGTAGACTGGGAGACCATCCGGAGTTCATCCGGAGTTCCGGACCGGCGCGGGAAAGTAGTCCGGACTAGGTCGGATGGTCTGGAGATGGTTCTACTGTTGAAGTGGAGTGACTGGGAGTCATTGAAAACTCGTAGGAATGGCGTATACCACCGTAGAGAGCTTCGGCTCTCTACACCGTTACCAAGAACACTTAGTAATACATCTCCAAACTCCATATATAAACTTGTAGAATCACTCTGTACTTTCTCTAGTCTGAATATCAACTTATTCTCAACTTCTGATTCTTGGATCCCCTCCGACAAACACCTCTGAATCTCCAAGAGTCTTGAAGACTCTTCTTCTCCTCCTTGTTATTGTCCTCATCATTGTTTACAACATTGAGCATGACACCTCCAAATCTCTGAACTCCGGCCTCTGAAATTGGGGCAACGATTCTGAGCAAGGGTGCACCACATACGGTGAAGCCAAGCCCTGGTCCCCAGCATTAACTCCGAAGTTTTGGAGTTAGCTCTGGAGTCGAACCAGTCTTAACACAAGGGCTTCAAGGGATGTTGAAGTGAACTCGGATGACACTTGGCAATATGTAGAATTGTGTAGACCAAGAATGCAGACTACAAGTACAGGCAAGGCTATTTATAGTACTACCAATAGTGCACAGATTATGGAAGTGTTACATGTAGCATAACGAGAGACCAGGGCACCAGGGAGGATCGATTACCAGGTGATACTCATGGAGAGACCAACGTCTGGTACATGATACTAGGACTGTGAAAGAGATTCCTGTGGTTGGGACTGAACTGAGTTCTCAGAGTCGCTGAGAACTGGGGAGGGACTAGAGGGGACTCAAGAGGTTACACTAATATTGCACAGATTGAGAATGGAGAATATACATGGTAGACTACTGCAGGTATATATGTGTTTTACCACGTGGAGATAAGCAATGATAAAGGCTAAGCGATGATAAGAGATAAGAGATAGGGCAGAGGGGAGTGGTAACGATAAGAGATAAGAAGTAGGGCAGAGGGAACAGCGATGATAAGGGGTATACTAAAGGAGACGAGGGTGAGAGATAGAGTGGGCGCGGGATAGACCGGGCCTTGAACCAGAGATGATGACAAAAGAGGGGGAAAAGGAGGTGGGGGAAGTCTATGAGGGGAGAAAAATGTAACATTACCCCCTTATTACCTTGAGACTTACCAAGTCTCATCATGAGTTGGCGGGTGGGGGGGTGAGTCACTCTACCTTGAGGAGTTTTCCTCCTTGGGCTTTCTTCTTGCAAGCACGCTTGCATTGGTAACATACCAGGTAGATGGTGATGTTGTGTTCATCCTCCGCATCATGGTGGAGGATGTGTTGGCACCAGTTGGCAGGGGCATTCTTTCCTGCATAGCAGGACCTAGCCTCACAGAGGAGGGGTGCGGGGGGTGGGGAGGGGAGGTGGGGGACGTCTAAGGTCAGGGTGTTGGGACGAGTGGGAATGGGCTCGCGATGAATGATGGTGAAGGGATGGGGGTGATAACTCCTGGATGATCCCATCCAGGGGGGTAATTGGATGCAGGTTTTGGGGCGAGGGTGAGAAAGGGGGGTCATCGCTGGGGGACTAGCAGCGAGTTTTTGGGCATAGGTTGGGGCCATTATGGTGATGAAGGTGGGTGGGGTGGGAGGGTGTGATTGGAGGATCGTCTTGCTCGAGATACTCACGAAGAGACTGTCGAGAGCAAGCTGGGGGGGGGTTAAATCCTGTGGTGGAGGAGGCAATAATGGTTGGGGTGGTGGGTCTGGCTATGGCAGCATTTGAGGTAGAGTTTCGTCCTTAGGTAGGGACGTTCGTGGGTGTCCCAGGAGTGGAGGCGAGATAGCGAAGGTTCTCGAGGGTGGGGGACACGGTGGTAGTTGATGGTGGGGTAGTGGGTGCGGTGGGCTGGCATGATGGGGATTTAATGGGGGATTTTATGTCTGGGACGTAGGGCTAGAGGTATAAATTCCTCCGAGCAGATGTCAAGGCCAGTGGAGTTAGGGAGGGGGCTGAGTAAGGGCAAGGTGGTGCCAAGAGGGAATTGCCTCCGAGCAGATTCTAGACTAAGCAAAGCAAAGGGATGCCATGGTGGTTGGGGATACCTCTGAGCAGATCCGAGGTCTGCAGAACTAGGGTGGGGCTGGGTAAGGTTAAAGTGGTGCTGAGAGGGAATTACCTCCGAGCAGATCCAAGGTCTGCGGAACTAGGGTGGGGCTGGGTAAGGTTAAAGTGGTGCTGAGAGGGAATTACCTCCAAGCAGATTTGAGACTCGCGGAGCAGGGAAATATAGAGGTGATCGGGCTGGTACCGAAGGGGGTGATAGCAGTGGGCAGGCTTCCACAGGTGGGGTCACAGCTGGTTGTTGTCAGGGAATGCTGAGGGTTGTTTGAACCCAGAGGTCACTGATCTGACTATGAGGGCAGGGAGTGTTGAGGGAGTTTGTTCAAGAGTGTAGTTTAACCACATGCCGGTGGTGACGATGGGCAGTGGAATCGTGGAACCGAGGGACAAGGGTCGAAGAGGTAAAAGCCAGGGCGGAAAAGGAAAAAGATTTCTGCGAAATCAAGCGCTTCGGAGAGTTGCCTTGCACTCTGCCAAAATCCACTGAGGGAGGTGTCCTCAGGATCCTTGGCGATGGAAGGTCAAGGGAAATGGCTGCAAGCTATGCTTGCCTTATGCCATTTCACTAGTAAATGCTCAGGAGCCATGGCTGCTCGGCAGCCAGGCTTACCACCCCACTACCTCCGAGCAAAAAATTTCCTGGACTTGACCCTAAGTCCAATGACCATAAGGTTTTGGTAAAAACGATTTTTTCTGAGCTGAAACCAAGCTGGGAAAATCAAGGGGTCACAGTGGCAGGAAGGAAGGCAGGAGGTGGGAGAATAAGGGCGAAGGTTGAGGCAAGGAAAAAATTTCTCCACTTTTTCAGGAGAGCAAGGGGTGAAGGTAGAAGGTTAAGGGGTGGGGAGGTGGGGCGCGTTGTCCAGGGAATAACCCCATGCAGACTGAGGGTGGGATAGTGGTGCGCATGTGCCCAGGGAATCACCCCGTACAGGCTGAAGGCGGGAGTGGGAGCTTAAGGAGGTTGCTGGGCTAGGTTCCAGCGGGACAGGGGGAACAATGGGGGGTAATCGGGCAGGGTTCCAATCAGAGGATAGAGGGCTAAAACCTCTGGACAAATTGCTGGGCGGGTTTCTGGCAGGATGAGGGAGCTTGAGGGTAATGAGCAGTTTTAGCGCCATGCAGAGGGTGTTGAGGGCGATGACTAAGGACCAGTGGACAGTTTAGAGTCATATCTAGGACTTCTGTGGTGGTTAAGGGCGAAGGGTCTCAGGAGGGGGAGAACTCAGAGGTGATTCCGGAAGATCCGGGAAATGTGATGGAAGGCCGAGGATAGGTCCTTGAAGGGGGGATCAAGGGGGGTAAGCTGCAGGTAAGATCGCCAAGATCGGAGCAGATCAGCATGAGATAGAAGAATCAAGAGGAACTCAATGAAGAGCTCTCTTCAGCGGCTTCTAGGATTTCCAAGGGTTTGACTGGGGGTTCCTGGGGTAAAGAGTGTGTAGACCCTACACCATAGTAGGTGGGGTCAAGGGACATTCTCAATCTTTTGTTACACGTAGCGTAACGAGAGACCAGGGCACCAGGGAGGATCGATTACCAGGTGATACTCATGGAGAGACCGACGTCTGGTAAATGATACTAGGACTGTGAAAGAGATTCCTGTGGTTGGGACTGAACTGAGTTCTCAGAGTCACTGAGAATTGGGGAGGGACTAGAGGGGACTCAAGAGGTTACACTAATATTGCACAGATTGAGAATGGAGAATATACATGGTAGACTACTGCAGGTATATATGTGTTTTACCACGTGGAGATAAGCAATGATAAAGGCTAAGCGATGATAAGAGATAAGAGATAGGGCAGAGGGGAGTGATAATGATAAGAGATAAGAAGTAGGGCAGAGGGAACAGCGATGATAAGGGGTATACTAAAGGAGACGAGGGTGAGAGATAGAGCGGGCGTGGGATAGACCGGGCCTTGAACCAGAGACGATGACAAAAGAGGGGGAAAAGGAGGTGGGGGAAGTCTATGAGGGGAGAAAAATGTAACAGGAACGAGACCAAAGACTATGGAAGATGGACAACACGACCAAATGCAGTAGAGTTTGGTTAGGAGATAAGATATCTGGTAGTAAAAGAGATGTCAAAGGGAATATCAGAGACACAGAGATGAGAGAGAAAGATAGATGAGTGTCCAACTACGAAGAGATACACATAGCATAATTGTAGGACATGGGTCTGACAGAAGGAAAGAAACGATGAGTAATGACATAGGAGAAAGATATGCAAAGAAAGGGAGAAAAATGTAATATTACCCCCTGAGTACAATCGAGTCCCAGACTTGATAACCAATCCTCTTCTAGTAAGACCTCTGTCAGGTAGCAGGGAAGGGTCCGAAGATTGCACTCTGTTGGGAAGGGGAAGCAACTTCATGTGGACAGTTATGGAGTACATGCCCAGGTTGGTAGCAAAGAGCACAGTTGTGGTGGGGGCAGTGTTGATCAGTGTGTCCCCAGTTGCTACAGAAGCCACATTGGTAATAAAGACACTGAGCTTGGATATGGCCAGGGGTGAATTCAAGGCAGTGGGGGCAGTGGTAGTTGAGGCAGTTCTGCTGATAGTGACCTGTAGAATGGCAGTGAAAACATTCAGTGGTGGGGGCAGCAGGAGATAGCTGGAAGGAATTGGGTCGAGGGAGTACACACCTGTTATGCGAAGTGTACCAATGGAGGTTTCAAGGGAGTTACTCGGTTTAAGGCGATACTCACAAAGAGACCGACTTCTTAAATGGAGGACTCAAAGGTTTATAGAGACTTAGGATGACTAGGGATGATGCAAGATGTACACTTGTATTGCGCAGATCAAGTATGAGTTATGCTACTAAAAGACACTCGGCTTTATAGGATCAGGACCAGCGCACGGACCAAGGAAAGAGAAAGAACAATGAAGAAGGAAACTGACTAAGCGGTGTAGGAACCAATGGAATGTAAGGAATACTAGCTGATGTAAGAGAATCAGCAAGGAGGCGTTAGTCCAAAGAGATAGTCATAGAATAGCCATGATTGGCTACATGTAATCATGTGATAGTAAGAGCGGAAGAACTGACTACAATGAGATAAGCATTGGAAAGACATTGGAAGGATTGACGTCTCCAGTTAGTCCAAGGGGAAAAGGAAGTTACAAGAAGGATACGATGATATAGGAGAAAAACGGTAACATTACCCCTCTCATACAATCAAGCTCCAGGCTCGATAACCAATCCCTGTCATCCCCAAAGGTTAGGTAGAGGATGAAGGGGAGGGTCCGTAGATCGCCATCTGCTGAGAGAGGGAAGCATGCTCAAACATACAGTCACTGATAATATGCCCAAGTTGAGAGCAAGTTCCATACACCCGAGTGGGGCAGAATCAATCACTATGTCCCCAATGATTGCAGTAGTCGCAGTGAGTAGTAAGACATTCACAGGCAAGATGGCCTGGTTGGAGTGTGTGACAGTTGGGGCAGCGATAGGTGGAACAGTCCTGTTGATAGTGACCCAGGCCAGAACAGTGAAAGCACCGGGTGGTGTCCGATGCTAGTGGTAGGCGGAGGAGGTTGTGGCAAGGGAGAACATGGGTGGGGGATGATAGGACATTGCTGGAGGGTGTGGAGAAGACATGGGGGGTGGAAGGAGCATTGGTTATAAGTTCATCCGAGGTGGACTCAGAGTCAGAGTTCTCGGAGCCAACAGCAGTTGGGGTATCAGCAGGGGCAGGGGAGGAAAGGTGAGATGAGAGCGACAAATGATGAGGAGGGGGTACAGGGAGAATGATGGGGGGAGGATGATTAAGTTAAAAGTTATCTACAGATTGGGTGTAGTGGTCGTGCTGATCCTGAGGGAGAGACATGTAGATTTTGCGAAAAGTTGGGTAAATGGCGAGGGGTGGGATAGATTCGATGTAGGTGTGGAAGCCATGATGGAAAAATGCTAGAAGGATATTGTGGGATATGGCCGTAAGGGCAAAGTATGCTGCCTGGTCTGGCAAGGGGGCAGTCCAGATCATCCGAGCAAGGCGAGACGTTCCATGAAAGGCTCTGATAAGGTCCTGGGTGGGGTAGTCATTGTTAAACATGGGGTCTTGTTCGATGATAAGGACCAGGGCGGGGGTGTCGAGGATGTCGGCATAGAGTTCTAGGATGGCGTACTCAGGGAGATAGGTCAGATAGACATTACGAGTGCAAAGGGGGGAGGTGCAACCAGCAAGGGGGGAAGATGTGATAGCAGAGATTAAGAAGGACATGGTGAATGAGGAGGAAAGTAGAGAGGTTTGTGCTGGTAAGAGATACTCATGAAGAGACCATCGATTACCAATGCATACCTAGAGGTTATGGAGTTGTTTATAAGTGGATAGGAGATGGGATGAGTGTCGGAGATTGATTTCAGGTTCCCAAGTGTTTTCGGACGACGGGTATCCTTTCCATGCTGTGAGGTATTTCCGCTGGTGGGTGGGGCCTTTGTGTGCGAGGATGGCTGAGACTTCATATTCTTCTTCTTGGTTGATAAGGTCAGGTGGTGGAGTGGAGAAGCTGGGGCCGAAGGTGGCGGTGGTGTGATAGGGCAATAAGAGGGAGGCGTGGAAGACATTATGGATTTTCCAGGAATGAGGGAGTTGGAGTTGATATGATAAGGGAGATAAGACTCGGGTTATTTCAAATGGTCCAAGTCGTTTGGGGGAGAGCTTCTTAGAAGGGTATCGTAGGCGGAGGTTTGTGGTTTCCAACCAGACTTTATTGCCGACTTTCCATGGGTCGAATTTCCTCCAGGAATGGGATATCATAAGTTTTCTGGCTATTTCGTGGGCGGCTAGGGCTTCTTTTCAGGAGGAGTCTAGAGTGGTGAGTCGTTCTTCGAGGGCGGGGATGAAGGTCTTTCTGAAAGGGGGGAATGATCGGGGTTCATATCCATAAAGTAGGGAAAACAGGGATTTCTTTGTGGAGGAATGTGGGGCGGAGTTGTGATGGAATTCGGCTGCTGGAAGTAGGGAGGACCAGGAGTTGAAATTGTTGGCGCAGAAGATTCTCAGGAATATTTCTAATTCTTGGTTGGTTGGTTCTGTTTGACCATCAGTTTGGGGGTGGTAGGCCGAGGATAGGCGAATGTCGTATTTGAGTAGGCATGCTAGTTCAAAAGCGAAGGCTGAGGCAAACTGGGGTCCTCTGTCCGAAATAACAGAGTCATAGAGGCCGAATCTTTTGAAGACGTTTTTGTAGAATAGTAGAGCTATTCTGGCTGCATCGATGGTTTTAGAACAAGGGATGAAAATTACCCCCCTTACTGAGGCCATGGTCGACCACGACCATGATAGAATCGTGACTGTTGGAAGGAGGGTGATCGGTGATGAGGTCGACGGAGAGTTGGCAAAAGGGTAGTGGTAAAGAGGAGGTGATCGGGGAGAGAGGTGGACATGTGGGATGAGTGTTTGGTTTGGATTGTTGGCAGGTAGGGCAACCATGGATGAAATGGCGGACAAAGGTGGATAGTCCTGGCCACCAGAAGTTGCATTCAAGGAGGGCTTGTATTCTGAACACACCCATGTGACCCGATAAAGGGGAAGAGTGGAGGGAGTGAAGAAGGGAGGAGCAAGCAGCAGGGGGGATGTACATTCGGTTGCGATAAAAGAGGTGACCGTTGTTGAATGACCAGTCGAGGAGGAAGGAGCGTGGAAATAAGGGGGAGCCTGAGAAGAGAGCGGTCAAGGCGTCAAGGACCAGTGGGTCGCAAGCAGAGGAGTTTTTGATATGGGTCACTAATGCGAGGTCGAGGGCGTTGATGATGACAGGGTCTGGGAGGATGGAGGAGTCAATGTTATCAGAGGATGTGTCTATGGGGTCACGATGAGAAAGTGCATCTGCGGGACCCATCTTGGAGCCTGGGGAAACCTTCCAGAGGATATCGAAGTCTTGAAGGAAGAGTGCCCAACGGGCTTGCTGATGAGAGAGTTTATGGGGGTTGCAGATATAGGAGAGGTTTTTGTGGTCAGTGATGATGGTGATGGGGATGGAGGACCCTTGGAGGTAGTGGTGCCACTCAGTAAGTGCAAGAATGACCGCGAGGAGTTCGTGATCGTAGATGTCATAGTTGTGTTCTGTGGGGGCAAAGGTTTTGGAGAAATAGGCGACAGGTTGGAGGTCGCCATTGACATCCGTCTGCATGAGCACAGCGCCAGCTGCAAGAAGGAAAGCGTCTGTCATGAGGAAGAAGAGGCGAGAGAGATTCAGAAGGGAGAGAACTGGGGCTGAACAGAAAGCAGAGATAAGAGAGGAAAAGGCGCGTTGTTGGAGAGGGGACCAGATCCACTGTTGATCTTTTCGAGTGAGAAGAGTGAGGGGGGCTATGATATTAGAGAAGTTGGGGATGAATTTGTGATAGAAATTGGCAAAGCCAATGAAGGATCTAACTCCTTTGACAGAGATGGGAGGTTTCCAGTCGCGGATGGCAGTGAGTTTGGCGGGGTCCATGAGGAGTTTGCCATGACCAATGATAAGGCCTAGGTATTCCATGGTTGGGGTGTCGAAGGAGCATTTAGAAATTTTTATGGATAGGTTATTTTTGCATAGGCGTTGAAGGACACATCGGATGCGTTCATGATGGAGGGTGAGTGTTCCTTTGGTGTGGAGTCCCAGGTCGTCCATGTAGATTTTAAGCCATCGTTCGGCGATCATGTCGGCAAAGATGTGATTCATGAAAGCTTGGAATGTGGAGGGAGCGTTGGAGAAACCAAAGAACATGCATGTTGGTTCGAATAATCCTAAGGGTGTGATGAAGGCGGCTTTCCATTGGTCGCACTCTCATAGGCGAACATTGTTGTATCCCCAACGAATGTCTATTTTGGTGAAGTGGTCTGCATCTTTCATTTCATCAATGAGGTCAGATATAAGGGGTAAGGGGTAGGCGTTATGGATGGTGTGACTGTTGAGGTAATGGTAGTCTTGACAAGGTCGAAGAGAACCATCTTTCTTAGGAACAAAGAAGAATGAAGAGGCTTGGGGGGATTTCAACGGGACGATGCGACCAGTTTTGAGGTGTTCATCGATGAAGTTTTTGAGCACGATTTTTTCAGAGGGGTTTAGAGAGTAGACTTTAGTGATTTTGGGGGTAAAGGTATCTTTGAGATCGATGGTGTGGTCAAAGGGGTGATGGGGAGGAAGTTTATTGTGGGTGGATTCGGCAAAGATGTCCACAAAGTCGGCACAGAAGGCAGGGATGGATATTTCCTTGTTCTTGGTGGCGATGGCAATTTCAGTGGAGAGAGTGGTTTTATTCACCAATTCTTCGAGAAAGCCATTCAGAGGAGGATCCTCATGAAGAGATCTCTCAACTCTCTCAGGCTGACTGGGAGTAAAGGTGATTGTGTGAGTGCGCCAATTGATGGTGGGGTTCCAAGCGGTTAGCCAAGGGGTACCAAGAATGATTTGAGGTTGCTTTTGTCAAAGGATGAAGAATGTGGTGGGGAAAGACATAGAGTCACAGGTAACGAGGGCATTAGTAGTCCAGTTGATTTGTCCGGATCGATTTTCAGAGCCATCAACATTGAATGCTAGGATTGGTTGACGGAGACGTTTTAGTAGGAATCGTCCCTTCGGAAGGAGTTGGGGGTCAATGAAATTTCCGGTTGCTCCAGAATCGATCAGGGCAGTGGTGTCGATGTTTTGTACTGAGACTTTGAGACGTAATGTCCTATTGTTTGGCAAAGCTACTAGTACATTGGGAGGAGAAGTAGACGTCGAAGCTACTTCTCTGTTTAAAAATCCTTTATTTCTTGGATTTTGGAGATGGTTATTCCGCTAACTGTTTCCTTGGGGCTGTCCTTAGGATCTTCTTCATAACACATTTTCAACACAGAGAGGATTTCTTTCTCATCTTTTCCTCTGGTGCAAAGAGAGTTTACATAAAGTTCAAGCGGGGATTTTGATGTCAGTGGGGTGGGGAGGGGACGGGACGGGATGACAGATGGGGTAGTGGTGGTGGCACGGATTTGGAGGGTACAAGGGGGAGGGGCACGAGGGGTGGTATTGTTAGTTTTTCGGCAGTTTTGGGCGTCGTGTCCTATGATTCTACATCTGAAACATCTTCCTTCTTTGATGCATTTGGCTCGCTCCATGGGGGTGAGTTTGGTCAAGGTGGTGGTCGTATCGACCTCCATGGCATTTGGGTCTTTAGGGGTGCGATTGTTGAAAGAGAACGGAGTAGGGTTGGTACCCGTTCATAATGCTAGGATTCTCATTTTTTGAGCGTGAAAGGCTTTCACCTTTGTTACCCATTCTGTGATGGTGGTGGGAACCATTCCCATTGACAGGATCATGGTGGTGAGCTGGTGGTCAAGTCCGAGGGCAAAGTGGTCGATTAATGTAACTTCATCAGTGATCCCTGATTTTCTGGAGAGATTTTAGAAGTCTGTGATAAATTGTTGGAATCTGTCTCCAGAACGAGAGGTTTTCTGACGAAGTTTGGCGAGTTCAATATGGGCAGAGGCTTGGACATTGTAGGGGAAGAACGTTGTTTCAAAGTCGTTGATGAACTCAACGAATGTTTTTCTGGTGGTGATGGTGTTATCAGCCATCTTGTTGTACCATGCTTCTGCGAAGGAAGCTCCTTGCCCCATGGGCATTTTGTTTAGAGCAGTCATAATCCATTCAGGGTCTCCGGGGTAGAGGGTTTGGTTGATTTGGAAATAGGCTTTCATTGCCTTCATCCATTGGGAGGCATCGGATGAGAGACCAGAGAAATCAGCTGGAAGGGCAGCTTTGAGTTCTGAGGGCATGGTGGGTGAGGTTGGTCGATACCAGTTGATTGGACTAGGGGGTTGTGATGGGGGAGGGCTAGGTTGACGAGGGGGTGGGCTTGGTTGACAAGGGGGTGGGCTAGGTTGAGCTGCAAATGGTCACGGGGGTGTTCTTCCAACAAAGGATGGGTCTAGGGGGGTTCTGCTGGATCCAGCAAGTCGTCGTGAAGGTGTTCGGTATCTGGTGAGATCAGGAAGGTCGGAGTCTTCTTCCTCGGGGACTCAGTAAGATGTAGTGAAGAGTGGTGGGTCCGTCACCTAAGCAGGTGGGACCAGAGAGATACTTGATCTTTTGTTATGCGATGTTACAATTTTCTTTCCTTCTCATCGTATTCTACTTGTCATCGTCTTTCTCCATTTCTTCTCTTATCGGCGAGCGATGTCCTATCGCCCACATCAGGCTTATCTCCTTATCGGAGGGCCTAGATCCAGTTATCTTCGGTCTCTCGACCTCGGACACCTACGCTCCTAATTAGGCTCTCTTACGCCTAATCGTCTTCCTTTATTCCATGACGTTCCATGGTCTGTGCGCTGTATCTTGTACTATAAGTAGTCGTCGATACTCTGTATTCTGCATTCTTGGTCTTCGCAATCTATGCGTATTATCAAGTGTCATCCCGAGTTCACTACTAGGCTTTCCCCTAGCAGTCCTGACCCTTCATTCCCTTGTTTACCTTCGAGCCTCTAAGACATCGGTTTCTTCGTGAGTATCATCTTAGCTGCTCAAGTCAACTATGAGACCTTGTTGGTATGCCTCGCGTAACATGTGAAGCATACCAATGGAGGTTTCAAGGGAGTTACTCGGTTTAAGGTGATACTCACAAAGAGACCGACTTCTTAAATGGAGGACTCAAAGGTTTATAGAGACTTAGGATGACTAGGGATGATGCAAGATGTATGCTTGTATTGCACAGATCAAGTATGAGTTATGCTACTAAAAGACACTCGGCTTTATAGGATCAGGACCAGCGCACGAACCAAGGAAAGAGAAAGAACCATGAAGAAGGAAACTGACTAAGCGGTGTAGGAACCAATGGAATGTAAGGAATACTAGCTGATGTAAGAGAATCAGCAAGGAGGCATTAGTCCAAAGAGATAGTCATAGAATAGCCATGATTGGCTACATGTAATCGTGCGATAGTAAGAGCAGAAGAACTGACTATGATGAGATAGGAGCAATGGCCAAGGGATGGGTCAGTGTGTGGTCGAATCAGCGGCGGGGAAAAGGAAGTTACAAGAAGGATACGATGATATAGGAGAAAAATGGTAACAACACCAGGGAGAAGACATTACATGGTGTAGAGAGCTGAAGCTCTCTACAGTGATATATGGCATTTCTATGAGTTTCCAGTGACTCCTGGTCACTCCATCTTGATGGAAGAACACTTTCTGGTCCATCCACATGCTTTCTGGTCCGTCCAAACACCTTCTGATCTGTCCAAATGCTTTCTGATCCATCCGATGCACTCTGGACAAGTTTCCTGTGCCGGTCTGGAACTCTGTTAAAACCGGGTCAACTCCAGAGCTAACTCCAAAACTTCGGAGTTAAGCTGGGGGCCGGGGCTTGGCTTCACCATATGTGGTGTGCCCTTGCTTAGAATCATTGCCCCGATTTCGGAGGCCAGAGTTCGGAGGTTTGGAGGTGTCGCGCTCAATGTTGTAAATAACAATGAGATCAACGACAAAGGGGGGAAGAAGAGTCATCAAGACTCTTGAAGGTTCAGAGGGGATTTTTAGAGGGGGTCAGAGGGTCAGGAGTTGTGAATAAATCGGACTGATCAGAGGTCAGGAGTTGGGAATAGTCAATATTTGAACTGAAGAATATACAGAGTATTTCTACGAGTTTATATATGGAGTTCGGAGATATATTAGTAAAGTTCTTGGTAATGGATTTGTAAGTAAGTTGGAATCAGAATGTAAGTAAACCGGAGCTGTACACCGGATATGTGAAGGCCGGAGCTGTGTACATAGGATCGGAGGGGAAAGAGAAGCAGGACTAATACAAATGGAGAGAGACTAACGTAACAAGAATGAAGAGGCATACGGGAATATTCTAAGGGTACCTCCAGAGTCTCAGAGTTGAGCTTCCAAGTGAGATAACATTGGAGTTGGTGAGTACGAGACCGGAGATGGGTTCGGAGGGTTGGAGTGGACTTGGTGAAAATCCGGGATATGACAAACTCCAGACATACTCTGGACAGTCTTCTGGTCATTTCAGATTTACTTCAGACACTTTCATACTATGTAGTAATCGTTTCATCACCATTTCACTTCGTTTTATAGTTACAGTTCACTACATTTGTTCCTGACAGTCCTGGGAAATGCCTGGACTATAAAGCTTTGTAGTATTTCTTTGAAATACATCTTTCGGGATCTTTCTGCACTTCCGATCATTGCACGCACATCCATACACACTTGAATCACCCATGCACGCATGAATAACTTCACCACCATCTACTCCTATCACTCCCCGATGCCCTGAACACCTACTGCCCCAACAACACAACTCCAGACTCTCAGACTTCCGGACTTTCCCATGCTCACTCTGGACTTCCTCTGGACTTCATTTCCTTCCATTCTATCACTTCTGGCATTTCACCTCTGCCTTGAACCCTCTTTGGGGATGAACTTATCATGCCTCTCACCCTTTGGAAGTACTCTCTTCTAGAGAACTTTTGTGTTTTACAACTGGAGCCCACCACAAGGGGGTTCTAGAGGTGATCCAGAAACTTTTTCTTGCTTCTTCTTTTTTTTCACCCAACATAACCTTACTGATGCATACCTACTGGCTCAATGGAGCACCACTGCCTTTTCACTTTCCAGACACATTAGATAGCTTTTTAATGTTCACTGATCATCTCCTTCATTACCCGATGCTTCTGACCACATCTACCCTTCATTCTGCTCCTGAAACACTCTTGACATTGTAGTCAACCCTTATCTTATGTTCTGACACAATACTTCCTTTCTTAGACATGACCATCCTGATATGGCTAACCCTATGTTTCAGATTCCTTTTTCAGTAACTCCGAACGCACCAAAGTTCAGTGGTGTAGCTCTGAAACTGATCCAAAGGTTTTTACAGGACATAGAGTTATTGGGTTCGCTTGCCCACCTATCTGATGAAGACCGAATACAAGCAGCAATCCGATACATGGACTATGATGAGTCCAAGCCATGGGAACATTTGCCTGAAGCCACAGCCACACCTTCAATGTGGAGATCATTCGCTGATGCTGTCATTTCACTTTATCCTGGAACCAACACTACTGACCGATACAGCCAAACAGACCTACATGACTTAGTCCAGGACTTTCAGACTCAACCTATCCGGACTATCAAAGACCTTGGATCATTCTACTGGACCTTCCTGAAGGTCTCAGCACCACTGATCGCCACCCGCTGCATCTTCAAATATGACCGAGATGTATTGTTTTACAGTGCATTCCCTGCTGACATCACCGAGCAGATCTGCTTCTGCCTGTCCCTCATCAAACTGGACATCCACCTGAATGACTGCCCTTCCATGGCAGATGTCTACTCCACTGCACAGTTTATACTACGGGAGTACCACTCATCATCCAGATCAACTGCCCACACAACACTCCGACTGCCGCCAATATCATCACCTGACTGGACTACTGGACTTACCTATTGGATCACATGGCCTACCAACTGGGTATACACTTCCACATTCTATCACTGCCCCTAATCACATTCCAGACATCATGGCTAACTGTTTAGAGACATGTGCATTTTGTGGTGCACCAGGACACTTCGTCTGAAACTGCCTACATGCCACTGACTACATCCACTCCGGAAAAGTCCTCCGAGGCTCCAATGGCTGTCTTTACCTACTGGACCAAACACCGATCCCTCACCTACCTGGATGCTCATGTATATGAGCATTAATCGATGCAATCCAGGCAGCTGAGTCATTGCTGACCACACCCATTTGCATGCTCCATGGGTGCATGCATCAATCAGTATCATCTCCATGACTGCTCTGAACACTGATGTCTCTGTAGAAGAAACTCCGACCACACCTCCGACCCCTATCTGGTCATTACCATCACCATCCGGAACTCCGGACGAGAGCTCTGAGTCTTCCTATGCATCATCCTGTGTAGCTGTGACTAACCATTCTACCCCAATAGCACCTACAATCTGACCTGCCACCTTTTCTCCCACCATTCATTCCATGCCATTGGCTATTCAGCCAAAGTATCCTGTGATTGCAGTACTTTTGTCTGCACTCACTCTGACCGGTTCTCCGGAACTGGACTTTACTCTGTCCTTATCCATTTCACCCACTGTACGACCTGCTAATTCTGATACTTCATTACTACTATGGGCCATTTTTACCTCCTCTGAACCATTATCACCTTTACTACCTACCATTCTTTTACCGCCATATACTACCACTTCATCACTATTTTACCACACCCAAGTCGGACTGCCAGACCCACCTTGGACTTCATTGCCACCTCCGACATATACCAGTACTATCACTCCAAGTCCGACTTCCATTATTCCCCCAGCCAACGACGTCCCTTTTCACCCGGTCACTTTACTTTTCCATTCCTTAGCATTACTACTCAGACTGACCATCCTTGGACTCATGCTCTGCTCTGTTGCAACTCTGAGTGCCATTGGACCATTTTCATCATTTTCCCTCCCCTTTGTATCCATCCCCTTAGTGCTGGTCTGCCTACCAGTCTATGGCCGGGAGGCCATCATCTAAGTCTTGTGGGGGGGAGTATCATTCCTATTTGTCACTCACTCGTTTTGATTTATCCAGCCACTCATTTTCCTTCTGCAACGCTTTTTGTTCATTCTGTCCCTGGTTGTGGTCATTGCTGACCTCCAGATCGGACTCTTGCTGGACTTTCCTGGACTGACATATATGTCTCTGAATACACTACCCATACTATACACTGCCAAAAAGAAAAGAAAAACAACAAATAAAGCCATTTGACATTTCTCCTCCTCCTGTGTCTCATCATGTATCTAACCCATGTACCAACTTACCATTCGTACGTGCTCCAAGACACTGCACCTGTTATGACTGTGGACACATATCCTTTTTCTTTCCTTTTCTTCACTTCACTTAGCTATGTCCTTTTATGTCCTCATTGCCTTCAGACATCAGGTATGCCATTGCTGCTCCATGTACTGCTTTCCCAGTTCTCCTGCCTTTCGCTGACGACCGGCATTCTTCGGAACCGTTGTATTAATAGTTCTGACTTGTCGTGACTCAGCTCCTTATCGGCTGACTCACTCCTTATCCATGATGCTGACGTGTCCCCTTACGTAACCCTCGAAGTAGCACTATTTAAACCATTGTATCTCCAGCTGTATTTCCTTAAGCTTAGTCTTCTCGAATATTATGAGTTACTTTGCCTCCTCCTCACTCCTCTCATCATTATCAGTATTGACACACTAAGACAAGGGTCATCCCCTTGGTCTTCCTTAGAACTCGACTCAAGGAATCCCCTTGAGTTCTCGCTGTGACTCTACGGGTCTCCCCTTGTCGAGTAAACCTTCATCTCTGGTATTAGGCATTGGACCTATACCTCATCATACCCGAAGTCCTCTGTCGGTGTACATTCCTAAGTCCACCTCACTCGTCCTTTGTCGAGGCAGTTACTCACTTGAGACCCTGTCGGTCCTAGCCCAACATAACAAAAGACTAAGCTTCTCTCTATGGGCAACTACTAGGTCGTTCCCACTCCTCATCCCAATCCCACCCTCGGTCCGAATGGGGTGATTCCTTGGACACTCGCACACCCCATTCCTGCCTTCAGCCTGAACAGGGTGATTCCCTGGGCAAAGCGCCACCATTGATCCCCGGACCCCTACCCAGTGATCTCTCTGTCGCAGCAACGCCGCTGAACAACCTTCATCCCCCGAACTCTTGTCTCCCTCATCCCTCGACCACTCTGATCCAGACACCTACCCCACCACTAGGGAAGAACAAGAGGAAACCCTCCAACTCTCTCATGACCTTTCTGCCCAACTTAACCTTCCGAGAGTTCCTACCCCTCCATCTCCCACTCCCACTATCTCGCAACCCCTCTTTCCTCTCCCTTCCAGACCTAGCCCGCACCCGGTGCTCACTGGGTTCCCTTTATCTCGAACACATCCCTCATTCCCTAGGCCGCCTCTGCCCCAAACCACTATGTCCTCAGCAAAGGAACTCCGTCTTGGAGCCCCTACATGTTACGGTTCAACCATCCAGGGGAAGCGGAACAAAGGTGTCTGGACTTAGCATACTGGGGGAACGCGATGGAACTGTCCCGGTGGGTTCTACTACCATGAGAAACAACTCATGGCTTTCGAAGAGGAGTAAGGGCGAGAAGCAGAGGCTTCAAGGTAAACCCGGAGGGCTTCAAGGATCTGAGGCAACCAGACGGGAGATGGTTGTATATGTATATATGTAGATAATGGTCAAAGTGGAGAATACAAGATAGTCGTACTATGCTTATATACTCGTGCTAGGAGTGCACAGACCATGTGATATAGATATGGTATGAGTCATGGCCAAGCAAGAGCCCATGAGGAATGCGAGAGGTCTATCTATAGGAGAAAGATGATACATCGATAAGCAGGCGTATCGTAAGGGATATATGATGGCTGTTGAGGCCGAAGAGAGACGTGAGAGGAGGCGAAGGCATGAGGAGTGCCAAGGCGACGGATAAGAGGGGGTGTGAGAGCACACAGGTACAAGCGAAGGCACTAGAAGTGCCAAGGCGGTGGATAAGGAATGGCCATGCTGGCCAAGAGAACACGAGGGGACGCGTAGTAGACACGTAGGCTAAGATAGGGGCACACGGTAGTGCCAAGACGCGAGATAAGGGATACATGTGGGAGAGACGCGTAAGCTAGGAGCTAGGGGGTCCACGGAGGATACCGGGACGAGACGATAGGAGAGGACCGGAGTATGCGGGGTGAGTACCAGTAGATAGCGAGATGCGGGTAAGGCGTAAGCATCACATGGAGAGACGCGTTGGTCACGAGGGATGGGCGGTCACATGAGGATCACGTGGAGAGTCCTAGAGCGGATGCTAGAGGGTGCTCAGAGGTAGCTGAGGACTAAGATAGGACGAGGATATCTCCGAGGTAAAGGAGATCAAGGATCACGTGGAAGTCACGAGGATTGTGGGGGTCACGTGGTAGTCATGAGTGAAGGTTGCGTAGTCGCGACTGAGGGATGTGGTGTCGGAGGTAGCCGAGCCTAGGGGTTAGCTAAGGGTTAGCTAAGGGTGGCTGGTAGCCGAGGGGCTAGCAGTGACAAGGGACTCAGAGGTAGCTGAGGGCTAGGACGAGGAGAGGCAAGGAGACTCCTACAGTGGCTAAGAAGAGAGGATACTCTCCTGTAGGGTCGACGAGGGTGCGGGGGTGGTGGGCAGCAGTGTGTGGGTGAGGGACGAGGACACGCGATGAAGAAAAAGGCTAGGGGCGTACGCGAGTTGTAACACTACACCCTTCAATGGATCCCCTATGACATCCATACAGTAGCTCAACACTGTACAGTTCTACCTCCTCGTCAATGAGGATGTCTATGACTCCAACGCTAAACAAATCACATTCACCCTCTTCCACATGACCGAAGGATCTGCCACCACTTGGGCCACTACCTTCCACCAAAGATGCATGACTACTGGCATCATCACCCTAGGAAAGTTCTCTGACTTCGTCAAAGACTTTAAGACTGCCTTCAAGGATCAAGACTCAATTAGCAATGCCATCGCTTGGCTCACCACCACATGAATGACCAAAAAGAAAGGAGTCTATGAACCCTCCTTAACCAAGTACATTGCTGACTTCTGCAATAACGT
This sequence comes from Retiboletus flavoniger, assembly GCA_038089835.1. NCBI lineage: Eukaryota > Fungi > Basidiomycota > Agaricomycetes > Boletales > Boletaceae > Retiboletus > Retiboletus flavoniger. The sequence continues at coordinate 30,917 of JBBPLO010000140.1, forward strand.
GGTCGTCTCCAAGATAACAGATGACAACGTCCTTATCACCTACCTCTCCGCCAGGTTACCACAACCCCTCATGATGAAAATCTACTTGATGGAGTCCCCGCCAACCACCATGGAAGACTGGTATAAGAAAGCCACTCACTTCCAGACAATGTGGGAGTGAACCCAAGAAATCACCAAAAGAACCTATCGCCCCACATCCCAAAACTCCCTGTCATCATCCACCTTCCAAAGAGACCCCAATGCTATGGACGTACACTGAGCAACAAAACTGTTGCAATGTTTGCAACACTTGGACTGTGAAGCAAATATCTAGTGATTTATTGATGCTAGACCCTCTAACCTGGGTACCATTAGAAAGCCCTCATCAAGGGCTATCC
>JBBPLO010000141.1:0-31254 GCA_038089835.1 Retiboletus flavoniger
CATGTGGAGATAAGCAGAGATAAGAGATAAGGTGACAGAAGGACACATGTGGAGATAAGAGATAAAAGATAAGACAGAGGGGAGACTGCGAGTACCAAGAGTGAGAGAATGACAAAGGGTATACTAAGAGAGATGATGACGAGAGATAAGGCGGACGTGGGGTAGACCGAGTCATGAAGGAGACGGAGATGGAGAGATAGAGGGGGCGCAGGGTAGACCGGGCTGTGGAGGAGACGATGATAGGAAAAAGATAGGAGTAGGAGATCTACGAGGGGAGAAAAACCGTAACAATTTCTGTCTCATTTTTGCCAGAGGTGCGAAGGGAGTTCACGTATTGTTCGAGGGGGGATGGTGAGGTGGGGGTGAGGGGTGGGGGCGGTGGGAGGGATGGGATGAGGGTGGTGGCTCGTATGTTCTGGGGATGGCCAGTAGTTTTTTTACAGTTGTGGGCGTCATGCCCGATGGTTCGACAGCGGAAGCACCGTCCTTCCTTGATGCATTTGGCTCATTCGGTGGGAGTGAGTTTGGCTAGGGTGGTGGTCGAGTCCACTTCCATGGCGTTGGGATCCTTGCTAGGGGTGCGCGAGTTGTTAAAAGAAAAGGGGGAGGTGGTCATTCCAGTGCGGAGGGCTTGAATTCTCATCTTCTGGGCATGGAAGGTTTTAGCCTTCATTACCCAGTCTGCGATGGTAGTGGGGACGGTCCCCATGGACAGGATCATGGTAGTGATTTGTTGATCGAGTCCTAGGGCAAAGTGGTTGATGAGGGTTGCTTCATCCGTGATGTTGGACTTTCCGGCTAGGTTCTGGAAATCGGTGATGTATTGCTGGAACCCATCATGGGAGCGGGTGATTTTCTGACGTAGTTTGGCTAGTTCTAAGCGGGCGGTGGCTTTTACGTCATATGGGAAGAAGGTGGTCTCGAAGTCTTTGGTGAAGTCGAGGAAGGTCTTCCCAGTGGTGACGTTGGGGTCGGCCATCTTGTCATACCAAGCTTCTGCAAAGGATGCTCCTCGACCGGTGGGCATCCTGTTGAGTGTGGTCATGATCTTTTCGGGATCTCCAGGGTAGAGGCTATCATTGATGAGGAAGTAAGCTCTCATGGCCTTCATCCACCAAGAGGTGTCAGAAGAGGCTCCGGTGAAGTCGGCCAGAAGAGCAGCTTTGAGTTCCGAGGGCATGACTGGGGATGGTGAGCAGGAGAAGATGATTGGACTGGATTGACGTGAGGGTGGGCTGGGTTGATGAGGGGGTGGGCTAGGTTGACGAGGGGGTGGGCTAGGTTGACGAGGGGGTTGGCTGAGTGGTGCAGGTGAGGGGCGAGGGGGGGTTCTTCCCACAAAGGATGGATCTAGTGGGGATCTGCTTGAGCCTGCGATTCGTCGAGAGGTTCTGTATCTGGTGAGGTCCGGAAGGTCCGAGTCTTCTTCCTCAGGTGCTCGGTAAGACGTGGCAAGGGTTGGTGGGTCCTACACCTAGACAGGTGGGACCAGAGGAGATTCTTGATCTTTTGTTACGCGTAGCGTACTTGGGAGGGCTCGAGGTAGTAAGGGTCGACTACAGGCGATACTCACGAAGAGACTGACGTCTGGTAGGGACTTAGAGCAAGGGAGCTATCCTTAGAATCGCTAAGGTGGTTGAGCTCAGAGGGACTAGGAGGGACTCGAGAAGATACACTAATATTGCGCAGATCAAGAATGGAGAGAGGAAATACAGGGACATAAGACTATATACTAGAGAGACTTCCCGCACACAGACCAAGTGGATTAAGTGAGTAACAGGGATACGACTAAGTATGAGAGAACTTAGTTAGGAGAGGAAAGTCCAGGGGAGGGAAGTGGGAAGAGTAAAGAGAGTTCAAGGAAAGCATACTAGAGAGAGCGTAGACGGGCCTCCTATGAAGAGGTAGACCTCTTGTGCCCAAAGGACGCGACGTCCTCGGTAAGAAACTAGCGAAGAAAAGTGTACGAATAGTAGAAATCGATGATGAGGAAATAAAACTGTAACACTTCCCGAGACGACCTCCAGGAGCTCGTGTCATCATTGACCGACTCCCACCTCCTCATCCTGATGCAGTCCTTTGTCGAAGATGCATCCCCCTTGGAGCTCGTCTTCAAATTATATCTGCAGATCGCCCGCCTCAGCCTCATCCCCCCTAACCCATCTGATGTGCAATGCGCATGCCTCCACTCCGTCCTCTCCTCCATCTACTGAGATGCATGCGCCGTCACCCTCCTCCTAGCCTACCAGCTAGGCGCACTCGAGTTCTTCCAGGATCTCGACCAATACCTGAAGACTCACGCTGAACGTCAGACCAGCCGAGCCAACACCACCCCTTCCGCGTCTGCCTCACCCCTCGCCCAAGAAGAAACAGACTTCTTAGACCACGTAGAAGCATTCTGGACTGGTAACGAGGGCACGACGCCCCTCTTACCCACTCATCCTAGATACCGCCAGGCATGCTTCAATTGCCACTGCCTCGGCCACTTTCGGGCAGACTGCCAAGTCTACCAGTGCCCGATTTGTCTCACCTTCACGCCCAGTCATTCACAGAAGTGCTGCCCTCTGTGGCGACCCCTTCCCCTGCCTCACTTCTCCTCTTCCGGGTCTTCCCGAGGAAGTCGTTCCCCTGAACAACGTCACAACCGCCAGACTCGCCCGTCTCCTACCCTGCTCCCCGTACCTACACCGCGTCGCCACAACCGCTGACCTCGTCGCCACCACTCCCCCGTCGAATCTCACAATTACAGAGATGACAACGTCGATGACGTCTTCGATGACACGGCTTACGCTAACATAACGGGCTCCCCTGGCGCAGGGTATATCGACCTCTAGAGAAGTGTTCAATGGAGTCTCACCCCTAGCATGGGGGCAATGTTATGATCCATGGTGGATCGCCCTTTTTCCTCTCTTTTCTTTCACTTAGCTAAGTCCTCGAACGTCTCTTGTCTTATCTCGGACTTAGGAACTCCATTTACGCCTCGAGTTCTGCTTCCCTGGTTCCTTCCATTCCGTCTTATCTTAGAACCAATGTATTATTAGAACTGACTTGTCGTGACTCATCCTTATCTACTGTGGATGACTCACTCTTATCTCGGGCTTACTAGAAGCCCATTACCTAACATCTTGGCGTATGTACTTATAGCCTACCGCCACCTTGTACCTCTCTCCAGCTTAGTCTACTCAATCCTACGAGCTCTAAGCCATCTCCTTGCTCCCTTTGTCGCTGTCTGTTATCAGCACCTTCAGGCTAAGGGACATCCCTAAGGCCTTCGCTTTGAACCTTCGTCCCGGACTTAAGGAAACCCCCTTGAAGTCCACTTGCAGGCCGTTTGGCGTTGCTTCTCTTCAAGATATCCTCTTGAAGACGTGTCTCCGAAGACTTCTGTCGGAACACCCGAGTATCCTCCTTTGTCTTCGTCCTACTCGAGCTCACTTTGAGTCCCCGCTGGTATCTCCATAGCCCAGCGTAACATTACCCTTTCGGTTTCCCCATTGGTTTGAGGATGGAAGGCGGTGGATAGGGCGAGTTTGTAGTTGAGGATCCTTCCAAGTTCTTTGGAGAAGGTGGAGGCGAATTGGGGGTCTCGGTCAGAGATGATCTTGTCAGGTAGTCCGAACCTAGAGTAGACTTTGTGAGCAAAAAGAGTGGCCATCCCAGCCGCGGAGATGGTTTTCTTGGTGGGGCAGAGAATTACCCCCTTCATAAGGCCGTGGTCGACCACGACCAGGAGAGAGTCAAAACCACTGGAGGGGGGAAGGTCGGTGATGAGGTCGCAGAAAATTTGTTGAAAGGGGTGGGAGCAGGAAGAGGGGATCGGAAGGAGAGGGGGGGTGGTTGGGTGTGTGTTGGTCTTATTTTGCTGGCATGTGGCACAGCCGTCGATGTAGTTTTTAATATAAGCAGCCATAGCTGGCCACCAGTATTCAGCGGAGGTGAGTTGGCGGGTTTTGAGGTAGCCTGGGTGGCCAGCGGAGGGGTGATCATGGTGTTTTTGAAGGATGGCTTGGTGGGTGTCAGGGGGTGCGTAGACTCAGCCATTGAAGGTGAGGACACCGTCGATGGACTGCCAGGGGGAGAGATGGGAGTGGAAGGAAGTGAGGAGTTTGGATGAGATAGTTTGGAGGGCGGCAAGCGCCGTAGGGTCGGTTTTACAGGAGTCAGTGATGTGTTCAGAGAGTAGGATGTCGATAGATGAGATGAACAGATCGGCGGGCAGGAGGGTGGTGTTGGTGTTGTCGAAGTCGGAAGAGTTATGATCAGGTCGGTGTGAAAGGGTGTCTGGACCAGCAAGTTGGGTAGTGGGAGTGTAGGAGAATTGGAGGTCAAAATCGGCAAGGTCGAGGAGCCACCGAGCTTGTCGATGATTGAGGTTCTGGGGTTTGCAGAAGTAAGTGAGGTTCTTATGGTCGGTGAAGACCTGGACGGGGAAAGGGGAGCCTCGGAGGTAATGTTTCCAGGCTTGGAGGGCATGAATCATGGCGAGGAATTCTCGGTCATGGATGTCGTAGTTTCGTTCTGCAGGGGAAAAAGATTGGGAGATGTAGGAACAGGATTTCCATTCTCCGTTCAGATCGAGCTGTTGGAGGATTCCCCCAGTGGTGAACTTGGAGGCATCCATGGCAATAGCAAACTGTGCGGAGGTGTTGGGGAGTTGGAGTACTGGTCGGGCGAGGAAGCAGTCCTTGAGGATTTCAAAGGCTGATTGGCATTCAGGTGTCCATCCCCACGGTTGTGCTTTCTTGGTAAGGTCAATAAGGGGGCAGGCGATGGTGGAGTAGTTGGAGATGAATCGCCTGTAGAAGTTAGCGAATCCAAGGAAGGAGCGGACTTGTTTAACAGAGGAAGGTTCCGGCCACTTAGAGATCCCCTCAAGTTTGATAGGATCCATGGCGACATGGCCGGGTTTGACAATCATACTGAGGTATTCTACTTCGTCGGTGGTGAATTTGCACTTCTCCAGTTTTAGGTGGAGGTCAAGTTCAGCCATGTGTTGGAGAACGCATTTGGTGCGCTCAGTATGAGAGGCGTCATCTGGGGAGAAGATGAGAAGGTCATCCATATAAATGACTAACCATCCTTCGGCGATTAGGTTGTGGAAGGAGTCATTCATGAATCATTGGAAAGTGGCCGGGGAGTTAGTAAGTCTGAAGAACATTACGTTAGGTTGGAAGAGGCCGCGATGAGTGACAAAAGCGGCTTTCCAGCAGTCTTTGGGTTTAATCTGCACATTGTTGTACCCCCACCGTACATTGAACTTGGTGAACTTCTTGGCATCGCAGAGCTTGTCAATTAGTTCCGATATAAGGGGTAGTGGGTATCTGTCTCTGATGGTGGCTTCATTAAGCTTTCGGTAATCTTGACAAGGTCTGAGACCTCCATCTTTTTTATGGATGAAGAAGAAGGGGGATGCCTGTGGGGAGTTAGTCTGGGAGATTTTTCCAGAGGCAAGATTTTCATTGATGAATTTATCTGCTGCTTCGGTCTCAGCAGGAGAGAGAGAATATACCTTCCCGACAGATGGAGTGAAATCGGGTTTTAGCTTGATCTCGTGGTCGTAGGGTTGTGTAGGTGGGAGGTGATTGGTGGTGTCTTTTGAGAAGATGGCGGCGAACTGCTCATATTCAGGGGGAAGGGTTACCTTGGGGACGGCGAGTGCTTCCTTCTTAGCAAGTTCAGTGGCTAAGGTAATCTTGGCAACTCGAGAGGCTTTGAGGAAGCGAGATCCGCATCATATAATGCAGAAAACGGAACGATTTCGGATGGCAGTGTTCATAAAGACGTCCTTGGTGATCCAGTCATTATAATTTCGGAGGTGGTCTTGTGAGACGACTTTTACTGGGATGGAGTCAGGTTCATGGACGGGGAAGGTGTAGACTTTGTCATGTTGGACAGAGTCCTTTCTGTGTTCATCATAGAGGAATTTTGACTGGTCAAGGGATTCGTCGAGGGAGATGGTTTGTTTTACCCAGTCAATGTGTGGGTTGGCAGCCTGAAGCCATGGGAGGCCAAGGATGATGTTGTCCTGTCTGAGGTGCATGACATGAAGGATTACCTTTTGGGCTATCCCTCCAATGTCGAGGAATAGGGAGCAGATGTGGGTAATCTTCCCTTTTTGGTTGAGGGATCCATCCGCGTTTCTGGTGAGGATCAGGGTTGAGAGTTTGGAGGTGGGGAGTTTGTGTTTAGAGACAAAGTCTGGGTTGATGCACGAGATATTTGCTCCACTGTCTACGAGGGTGTGGGTGTCGACGGTTTTCATGGAGTATGAGGGGTGAATAACTTGGACAGGAATTTGCATTGATTTAGTCACAGCCTTTACAAGTACAGCAGCTACAAGGGAAGGGGCTAACATCGAGGTAGGCTTCCTTTCTAAAAATCCTGGAGGAACACAGCTTTTACTGCTTCCTCGTCTTCATTGTCGTCGTCCTCAATCTCTTGTAGGTGAGGGATTTCTTCTTCGGCTACTTCCACCACCTTCTTGGTTGGTGGATGGGGAGTACCTGTGGGACGCTGTGGGGAAAACATGGGACACTTGTTAGAGGAGTGGCTGGCCTGTCAGCAATGGAAACATAAGTTCTTTTCGATGCATCATTTCCGTTCTTTGGGGGTTAGCTTCCCGATAGTTTGGACGACGTCTACGTCCATGGCATTGGGGTCCTTCTTTGCCGAGTACGAGTGAGAAGGCGCAAACTGAGTAGGGGCTTTGGAGGAAAGGGAGGAAATCTCCTGTGAGCAGTCCCACATAGTCTGGAAGTGGATTGCTTTCTTATACCAGTCTTCAACAGTGGTTGGTGGGGTCTCCATGGAATAAACCTTGGTCATGAGTGCAGAGGGGAGTCCGGCGGCAAAGTAGGTGATGAGAACATTGTCGTCGGTGATTTTGGTGAAGATGACATTGTTTCGGAACTGAGCGATGTAGTCGAGAAGTGGGGGTTCGAAGGTTCCCTTTTTCTTGACCATCCTGGTGGTGGAGAGCCATGCGATGGTGTTACCGATGGAATCTTGGTGTTTGAAAGAGGTTTCAAAACTAGTGACAAAGTCGGAGAATTTTCCGAGGGTGATGATGCCAGTGGACATACACTTCTGGTGGAAAGTTGCTGCCCATGTGGCGGCTGATCCTTTAGTCATATGAGAGAGCACAAACACGATTCTCTTGGCGTCGGAGTCATAGACGTCCTCATTGACAAGAAGGTAGAAGCGAACAGTGTTAAGCCACTGCTCTGATTTATCATAGGACCCATCGAAGGGTGAAGGGGCTCCAAGACGGAGTTCCTTTCCTGTGGACATAGTGCTTCGGGTTGGATGTGGGGTAGGGAATGAGGGACGCATTCGAGATAGAGGGTATGCAGAAAGAATGGGGTGTGGGGGAGGTCTTGGAGGGAGAGGAAAGACAGGTTGCATGGTAATGGGAGTGGGAGATGGAGGGGTATGTACTCATGGAAGACGAAGCCCTGCGGACAGGCTGTGGGTGAGAGAGAGGGTTTCCTCTTGCTCCTCTCAGGTAGTGGGGTTGTTCTCGAGATTGGAGTGGTTAAGAGACGAGGGGGACAAAGGATTGGGCGATGAAGGTTCGTCAGGGGCGTTTCGAGGGAGGAACCACTGGGTAGTGGTTCTGGGATCAATGGTGACGCATTGTCCAGGGAATCACCCCATACGGACTGAGTGTGGGAGTAGGGGGCGTGTTTGTCCAGGGAATCACCCTATTCAGGCCGAAGGTGAGGAGAGGATGAGGAGGATCGACCTAGTAGTTGCCTATAGGGAGAAGCTTAGTCTTTTGTTATGCCAGGCTAGAGGGGTACTGGCAGGGTCTCAAGGTGAGCTGCTAGTGATGAAGGATGAAGGAGAGTATGCAGTAGTGTACTGACAGAGGACTTTGATGCACTGGGACTCAGAGGGATTCTCTAGTCTGAAGGGTTCCTTTAGAGAGGGCAACAAGGACGAGTCCGAGGGGTTTCCAAGGACGAGGATGAAGTGAAGACTCAAGGAAAGTTCCTTAGCCTTAGTGAGCCTTAGTTCAGGCGAAGTGGGGTGGAGGCTAAGCAACTCGTAGAATTGAGAAAACTAAGCTTAGGGAATATACAAGCAAGAGTGTGGTATAAGTACAATGGCCAAGACGATTATGTAAGGGGATGTGTCAGTGTCAGAGATAAGGGTTGAGTCAGAGATAAGGGTCTCTGAGTCAACGTGAGTCATATCTAATAATACAGCAGTTCCGAGGAAGGCCGGTTGTTGGCGAAAGACAGAAGGAACTGAGGAAATGGTACACAAGGCCATATGGCATACCTGGAGTCCGAGATAGACGAGGACGAAAGGAGACTTAGCAAAGTAAAAAGAGAAAAGAAGATGTTACTAGTCCACAATCGTAACACAACCTGTCGCTTATTTCTCCAAAATCTTTTCCCCTGCAGAACAGAATTACAACATCTATGACTGTGAACTCCTTGCTGTCATCCTTGCACTCACCAAATGGCGACACTACCTCCAGGGCATGTCTCACCCTATCACTCTTCTCACTGATCACAAAAACCTTTTATATATCCAGGATCCTTGGAAACTCTCTTGCTGACAAGTCTGTTGGTCCCTCTACCTCCAGGACTTTGATATCCTTTGGAAGGTCACCCCAGGCTCCAAAATGGGGCCAGCCAATGTGCTCTCTCAGCGCTATGTTCTCAACACCTCCCTTGATAATGCCAATGCTTCCATTCTCCCCAGCCCTGTGGTCATCAACACCCTTGACCTTTCCCAGGTGTGCCACATCTTGGCCTCCTCTGCTTCTGATCCCCTTGTTCTAAAAGCTCTCTCTGCCCTCACCACTGGTCACCCCCTTTTTCCTCGTTCATCAAGAACTTCGTCCTAGGTTGCCCTACCTGCCAGCAAAATGAGGTCAATATCCACCCTACCGTCCCGCCTCTATCCCCCATCCCCTCCACCTCTTGTCTTCCCTTCTGCCAGCTGTCCATCGACCTCATTACTGATTTGCCCCCTCTGGTGGCCATGACTCCATCATGGTTGTGGTTGACCATGGCCTTAGTAAGGGGGTCATTTTAATCCCTTGCTCCAAGACCATAGATGCAGCTGGAGTCACCCTTCTTTTCTTTGAAAATGTCTTCAAATGATTCGGACTCTATGACTCTATTATCTCTGATAGAGGTCCTCAATTCGCCTCCACCTTTGCTCTCGAACTTGCTTGTCTCCTTAGGTATGACATTTGACTATCCTCGGCTTATCACCCCCAAACCAATGGACAAACTGAACATACAAACCAAGAATTAGAAGTCTACCTCCAAATCTTCTGCACTAATAATCACAACTCCTGGTCCTCCACCCTCCCTGCTGCCGAATTCCACCACAACTCTGCACCCCACTCCTCCACTAAATGCTCCCCTTTCTTCTCACTATATGGCTATGAACCACACACCTTTCCTCCCTTCAGAAAAACCTTCATCCCTGCTCTTGAATCTCGTCTCAGTTCCCTCAATACCTCCTGAAAAGAAGCCCTCGCAGCTCATGAATCAGCTTGAAAACTTATGATCACCCAGTCTTGGTGGAAATTTTCCCCCTGGAAAGTAGGGGATAAAGTCTGGCTAGAGACCACTAATCTCCACCTCAACTATCTGTCCAGGAAATTCATTCCCAAATGCTTGGGACCATTTGAAATCACCCAAGTGTTATCTTCCTTATCCTACAAACTCCATCTCCCCCCCACCTGGAAGATACATGATGTCTTCCATGCCTCCCTCTTATCTCCCTATCACATATCTATCACCTTTGGTCCCAACTTCTCTTCTCCACCACCTGACCTTATCAACCAAGAAGAAGAATACAAAGTTTTGGCAATTATCGCCCACAAAGGATCTTCCAATCAGTGAAAATACCTCACTGCTTGGCACAGGTACCTGTCTTCCGAAAATACTTGGAAACCCAAATCCAATCTCTGTCATTCCCTCCGCCTTTTTCTGCTTATAAACGACTCCACCACCTCTGATCCCAGCAGTTGCAATTGATGGTCTCTCTGTGAGTATCTCTTGCACCTACCCAAAACACACCATGTTCTTCCTCTCCTCCTCCATCACCCCCTCCCCAAACTCTTCCGGCATCACCCCACTTTGCACCCAACACATATTCCCTGCCTACCTCCCCAAACATGCAGTACTTGAACTATATGCCAACTCCCTTGACTTCCCTCCCTTTCTTTTCGCCCTCAAACAAGACCCTCTCTATGAAGATGACTTTACCACCCAGGACCTTATCTGAATCTTCCATGAGATCTCCCATCTTTTGAGGATGATCTGGGCAAGTCCCAACCCCAACCATGCTGCTTTCTTTGCCCTCACAGGCATTATTCGTAATGTCCTTCTTGCACTGTTCCATCACAGCTTCCATACTTACATAGAATCTATCTCCCCTGACATTATGTACCCTCTCTTTTGCCGGATCTATCTTTCACTCCCCAGGGATCAACGCGACCATTACTTCCAATCTGTAGATAATCTCCTTCTTCACCACCCTCGAGAACTCACTGTTCCTATACCTCCTTCTCATCTGTCCTCCCTTGTCTCTCATCTTTCCTCTCCTGACCCCGCAGACACCCCCACTGCTGTCGCCTCTGAAGCATCAGACTCTGACTCTGATGGTTCCATAGAATCCCTCACCCCCACCAGTGCCCCCATCCCTGCCACAGTCATTACCCTACCCACTGGAGCTATGGTTCTATCTTCCCCCACTCAGGTACTCCCTCACCACAACCTACTACATCTCCCTTTGGCCTCTGACACCACTCATTGCTTTCACTATTATGGCCTCAGTCACTATCAGCAGGACTGCCCCACCTACCAATGCTTCCATTGCCAGCAACTTCAACCCAGACATCTTGTCCACAAATGTTTGGTTGTGCACTGCAAGTACTGTGGCAACTGGGGACACGCTGATTGACACTGCCCCACTCAGATCTGTGGAACTTGCCATCAACCTGGGCATATCATCAGTGACTGTCCTTTTGGCTGTCTTTCCCCCTCACAGCAGATGGTGATCTTTGGATCCAACCCTTCCACCTCCGCTTAGACCTTGGGCTCGGAGAGGTTTGATTATTGAGCCTGGAGCTCGACTGTACAAGAGGGGTAATGTTACAGTTTTTCTCCTTTTTCATAATGTTCTCTTAGTAGTGGCCTTCAAGCCATTTCATTGATGGACCAGACACAGCTCTTTCCTCACATCCTATGCATGTCTCATTCTCTCTAACTCTCCTGCTATCTGTTTTGCCCATTTACCTGTAGCTGACCATAGCTACTCTATATCTTTTTCCTCGGACTAAACCCTCTATGCTGATTCTCTTACATCAGCTAGTATTCCTTGTCATTCCATAGCATTCCATGGTCCATGTGTTGATCCCTTACCTATTTAAAACCTGTTGCATTGGTGCTTTGTATCTCATACTTGATCTATGCAATACAAGCATACTTGTCAAGCATCATCCTTGTGATCTTAGAAGACTCTAAGATTCCTAGCCCTCTTAGTTCGATTCTTGAAGATAAGATGTCAGTCTCTTTGTGAGTATTGCCTTATCATCTCGAACTCCCTTGGACCCCTTGTTGTACACTTCGCATAACAATCATTTATGATATGGATGAGTCCTCTAGGCTTGTTTTGGAGGAGTCAAATACACTCAGCATTGTCAAAGTAGGGTGCTGAGGGAACATAATGAGCAATATCTTCTGTCTGGTACTCATCAATGTGGGATTCAAAGATATGCTTTTGGATGAAATTCTGCAAATGCTCATTGGCAAAGTTGATATAGAACTGGTCAAGGGAGTTGGGATGGCTCATCATGTTTTGTGGACTGAGAAGATCAAAGAGATCGATGAAGGTGTCAAAGTCATCATTTATAGGTGTCTTTGTAACTAGGTGCTGGTTAAACTAAGGTTCTTCAACACAAAAATGAAATAGAATTATCATATTACCTATGAAGATGTAATTTCTTGATTTTCCACATTGGCTGTGTAAGGCTGAATGTGGAGATTCCACAATATGGAATAAACTGAAATTATATTATCATGTTACCTGTGAAGATGCAATTTTTTGATTTTCCACATTGGCCATGTAAGGCTGAATGTGAAGATTCCACAATATGGAGTAAATTGAAATCATATTACCAAGTTGCCTGTGAAGACCCAATTTCTTGATTTTCCGCATTGGCCATGTAAGGCTGAATGTGAAGATTTCACAATATGGGGTAAACTGAAATTACCTTATCATATTGCATGTGAAGAATCCCATGTAAGGCTCAATGCAAAGATTTTACAATATATGGGATAAACTGAAATAACTACCAGAAGGTCTAAGTAATGACTAAATAAGGTAAGGGTAGATATTGGGACCAATGGCTATGACTGGAGTATATAGTATACATAGACAATGGAAGTGGAAAAGCATATAAGATCTCAAGTGAAATATGGAATAATAAGGTGATGCATAAGAGAGCATTTCTGTGGAGGCAGTGTCTATGATCAGAATCAAAAGATAAAGGTGATGAGAAAGGGGAAAAGCAAAAAAAACTGACTACCCAAAGGTAGTGTCCATTACCTCTAATTCTATGCAATGTCCCTCACTATCATAGGTGGTGAAAGAGAACACATTATTGTCTCAGAGGTTCTTTGGTATCTTTGTGTCCAAGAAGAGATTGTTCCAGGTACTGGTGGTGGAAAAAGGATAGGAGTTCATCAAATGTGTGACAATTTCTACTAAAGACTGGAAAACCTTTAATTTGACACCTGGTAGGATTTGGTGCAGCAAGGTTCTCCTTGCTTGCTCTGTTTTTAAATAGTGGTATTTCTCTAAGTGTCAACATGCTTGGTGGATTTCCTCAAATAGTTTTGTGAATAATAAAATAAACAAAAGTGAAAGCATATAAGCCAAATATTTTATGAAACATAAGACAACATATTCACAAAAAATCAATTATAGCAAGGACAACATCTAGATGATGGACCAGCAGCAGCTAGTGCCTCAAAGTCAATAATATTATCATTATCAATCTCCAATACCTTCAAATTGGCATAGTGTTGTTGTTTGCCAAGAAATGAGGAAGAAGAAGTGCTCTGAAGAATTCTAGATGATGAAGGCTTGGTAATTGGCATCATAATTCCTCTAGTCTTGACCCATTCCTTTTCCAGCAATTTTCTGGCAGTTGTTTCTTCAGCTAGAAAAACAACAGCATTGTAATCCCCAAACTCTTTTTCTTCCAACAAGCAATCTTTTACTTCAGACCACAAATCAGCCAATTGTGACTTTGACTTGAGCCTAACATCAACACTCCATCAAGCAGCTTTCCAAATCTTGAGACTGTACATTGGCCAATTTGAAACAAACAAACACAATAAACAATGTCATTCCTTTTTTGGCTAAAAAATTGGAAAATCAATGTGGTGACAATAAATGAGGAAAAACAATACACATACTGTGTTTGGACAAGAAATCCTTGATATCTTTGTCAGAATAGCCAACATGAGCAGAAGACTTTCCCTTTTGGAAAACATTCCATTCTGGACAATTAGAATCACTGAGGGCAATAATGAAAGCTGTGACCATAGTGATGAATGGACTGATTTCATAAACTCCCTTCTATTTAGCCTCAACCCAATTCAAATTTGTAATGTAAGCCATGAACTGTGGACCTGTAAAGATAGATGGCTTGTTGATGAATTCCTCATGATCAACATAAGGGAGAAGGCCAGCAAAAATGAAAGCAATGAAAAGAGCCAAAGCATGGAGGAGATTGGATGAGTTGAAGTTGTGGAAGACCCAACTATGCACACTGAGTGTAAGGCCACTAGAATGAGTAAAAGATGAGGATTCAAGATGCCATTCCACTGGAAGCACTGTCTTGTGCAGATATTGATAATATTCAATAAGTCTGACATCAGCAGCACTCCAATCAGCTCTACAATCTTTCAAGGACATGTCCATTGAGATTTGAGCAGTGAGAAGAATGTTGGCATCATTTGCTGACAGGAATGAGGAGTTTGGTTTGATAGATGATGTACAAGATGGAGCACCAAGGAAAAGCCAAATATTGTGGACAATTTTCATGGAGGGTCTGCCATTCTATCTCTGAATAGGATTTGCACTCCAAGGGACATGGTTAATTCCTTTCACTGTGAATATATGAGCCAACCCTTGATAAACAACAAGATCAACTGGTGACTGATTAAAGCCACAAGCATGAAGCATTTTTGGAAACCTTGGTGAATGCTGTGTGGAATATGGTAAGAGAGACACCTTTTTGGAAGAACAGAGGAGCTGAGCATTTCATTAGTGTTTTTGAAAGTGTCAGAATGATGTCCAGAAAAAAAACCAAAGTCTGGAAAGATTGGCCATTAATTTTTGCAGAAGTAAGCTCCAATGATGTGCTCATTGCCTGATTCTGTTCACCTCCAGGATTAATGGCATGAATTAAATGAAAGAGGGTGTGACTATTTGTTGAGAGAGGTTTAGGCTCTCCCATCCACAAATCAGGTAAATCATGTCTTCTTCTTGCAATAGCAGCTGTTACTGTTTTCCTTCTTTTTCATAACATTCTACTCATAGCCCACTTTTCCTCTCTTACTTTTTGGACTTGACAAATCTCTACTCGTCGCCTCATCAACACATATCTCATTTTATCTGGTCCTACTGCTTTATGCTTTGCTCAATTATCCATAGCCAACCATGGTTACTCTTTTTCTCACTCATCGGACTAACTCCTCCTCGCTGACTCTCTTATGTCAGCTAGTTCTCCTACTTTCCACTGCATTCATCTATCATGCTTATCTCATACATTCCATACTATTCTTTCTCTTTCCTTGGTCCGTGTGCTGGTCTCATCCCTATAAATAACCTGTCATCCATTACTTTGTACTTCATACTTGATCTGTGCAATACAAGCGTACTGTCAAGCATCATCCCTAGTCTACTTCAAAGTTTCTTGAAGCCCCTTGTCATCCATCTTAGAACCCTAAGGAAGTCTAGTCTGAGAAGTTGGTCTCTTTGTGAGTATCACCTCAGTCTTGACAAATATCCCTCGAGATCTAGCTTGTACACTTCGTGTTACAAAAGATCAAGTATCTTCTCAGTCCCACCTATCTAGATGTAGGACCCATCTTCTTCACCATGTCTTACAGACCCCCTGAAGATAGTGACACAGAACTCCCTGACCTAACCAAGTATTGCCTTTCCTCTCGATGAATCACTGGATCAAGCAGAACCCCCCTCCTTGATCCCTCTTTTGCATCACAGTCAAGGTCTTTCACCCACTCCCCTCATCACTTTCAACCTAGTCAACCGACCCCACCCCCTCGTAACCCTAGCCTCCCTCCTTGAAGCCACACCCCACCCCCTCAATGTGCTCCAAGTTCTATCCAGTATTCCCCCCTAGCTTTTCCATCATGTCCACTTGCACCACTGAACTCAAAGCCACTCACCCAGCCGACTTTTCTGGAAAAAGCACTGATGCCTCCTGATGGATAAAAGCCATCAAAGCTTACTTTGCCATCAACAGTAATCTCTACTCCATGGATGCTGACAAAATCATGACCATGCTAAATAAGATGTCCGAAGGATGAGGAGCCACCTTTGCTGAAGCATGGTATGATAAGATGGCCAACTCCTCTATCACCACTGGAAAAACATTCACCGACTTTGCAACCAACTTTGAATCCACCTTCTTCCCCTTTGATGCAAAAGCCACCACCTGCCTCAAGCTCGCCAAACTTCATCAATCATCCAGCTGATCTGATGACAGTTTCCAACAATATATCACTGACTTCCAGAATCTCGCTGGGAAGTCTGACATCACCAATGAAGTCACCCTCATTGACCACTTCTCCTTGGGCCTTGACCAACAAATAACCACCATGATCTTATCCATGGGAACCATCCCTACCACCATCAATGACTGGATTAACAAAGCCAAAACCTTTCATGCACAGAAAATGCACATCCAAGCTCTCTGCTCTGGGAACTTGCCTCCATCTTGGAATACTCCCAGGACCACTTGAGACCCCAATGCTATGGACGTAGATTCCACTACTCTCACTAAACTCACCCCCACTGAATGAGCTAAGTGCATCAAGAAGGAAGATGTTTCCACTGCTGAACCATCAGTCATGATGCTTGCAACTGTAGAAAGACCAATAACACGATTCGTTCCCCCCCCTCCCATACTCAAAACATTCATTCCACCACCATCACCCCTGTTACCTCATCCATCCCACCCCCAGCCCCTCCCAAACCTTCTTCTTCCCTTGAACAATATGTTAACTCCCTTTGGACTTAAGGGAAGGACGAAAAGGAGATTCTCTCAGTATTAAAGATGTGCTATAAAGAAGAACCAAAGGAGGGCCCTGGTGAAGAGGTAAACTCCATCTCATTCGCAAACATCCAAGAAGTAAAGGATTTTTGAAAAGAGAGGTCACTTCGACATCCACCTCTCTAAACTCTACCAATGTACTTGTAGCGTCACCTAGCAATAAAACCATGGGTCTCAAAGTCACATTACAACAAACCGTCGAAATCTTTGCCCTTATTGACTCTGGGGCCACAGGCAACTTCATCAACCCCAGACTACTACCTAAAGGAAAATTCTCCCTTCAGCAACTATCTTCTCCAATCCTTGCTTTCAATGTGGATGGCACTGAAAACCATTCAGGAAGCATCAACTGGATTACCATGGTCCATCTCTCTTGTAACAACTTCTCTTGTAAAACCCAATTCTTTGTACTCCGATTGAAAAACCCTCAACTTATCCTTGGACTACCTTGGTTAACTACTTGGAACCCCCTCATCAATTGGCAAACCTGAACTCTCACAATCTCTTCTTCAAAACCCCAGAGGGTTGAGCAGTCTCTTCGTGAGAATCCTCCCCTGAATGGTTTCCTTGAAGAAGTTGTAAATAAAACCACCATTTCCACAGAACTCATGATTGCAGCTGGCAAAAAGGAATCCACTATCCCAATCTTTTGCCAGGATTTCACTGATGTCTTTGCTGAATCCACACATAATCAACTTCCCCCTCACAGATCCTTCAATCACACCATTGATCTTAAGGATTCCTTTGTCCCAAAAATTGCGAAAATATACCCCTTAAACTCCTCTGAGAAAACTACCCTTCAAGTCTTTATTGATAAACATCTCAAAACTGGACAGATTATTCCCTTTAAGTCCCCCCAAGCATCTCCTTTCTTTTTTGTCGCAAAGAAGGATGGCTCACTTTGCCCTTGCCAAGACTACTGCTATCTTAACAGTCACACTATATGAAATGCCTATCCACTCCCCCTTATCTCTGACCTCATCGATGAAATAAAAGACGCCAACCACTTCACTAAATTTGATATTCGCTGGGGTTACAACAACATTCGCCTCAAAGAGTCTGACCAATGGAAGGCCACCCTCATTATCCCTCTCAGATTGTTTGAACCCACTGTTATGTTCTTTGGCTTCTCCAATGCACCCTCTACCTTCCAAGCATTCATGAACCACATCTTCACCAACATGATCACCGAACAATGGCTTAAGATCTACATGGATGACTTGGGACTCCACACCAAAGGCACTCTGGCCCTTCACCACGACCACACTCACCGCGTCCTCCAACACCTTCGCGAAAATAACCTCTTCCTGAAAATCTCCAAATGATCTTTCGATACCCCAACCATGGAATATTTAGGCCTCATCATTGGTCAGGGACAGCTCCACATGGATCCCTTGAAACTCTCTGCTATCCATGACTGGCAACCTCCCACCTTGGTCAAAGACATCTGCTCTTTCATCAGCTTTGCGAACTTCTACTGGAAATTCATTCCCAACTTCTCCAACATCATTGCCCCCCTCACCCTTCTCACTCACAAAGATGAACCTTGGAATTGGTCTTCCCTCCAACAATGTGCCTTCACCTCCCTCATATCCTCCTTCTGCTCTGCTCCAGTCCTTTCCCTTCCTGATCTCACTAAACCCTTCTCTGTCATGACTGACACATTCCTTCTCGCTGCCAGCGCAGTCCTCATGCAACATGACATTAATGGAGACCTCAAACCCATTGCTTATTTCTCCAAGACTTTCACTCCCGCAGAACGCAACTATTGTTACAGTTTTTCTTCCTCTTCATCAAGTTCTTCTTATAGTGCACTTCGTGTCTATCCTCTCCTATAGAGGAAGACGAACACCACAAGTCCGGACCACAGTCCTTCTTCTTTGCGGATCCTCTTCTACTCACGTTGGACACTTGCCATTAGGTGATCCTCTTTCTATGACCATAGCCATGAACACTGCTCCCAATTAGGTTCTCTCATACCTAATTGTTTCCAAACCTTCCATAGTTTTCCCTACATTTCCATGGTCTGTGCATCTCTATAAGTAGTTACCATTCCGATGTTGTAATTCATTCTCGATCTGCGCAATACTAGTGTACTTCTAGTCTCAACCTCAGTCCTTTGGATCTCAACTGTGAAACTCCCTGTGTTCTATTGAGACGTCGGTCTCTTTGTGAGTATCACCTCAATCAGAACAACTCCTATGAGATCGCCTTTGGTACATTCGCATAACAAAAGATCGAGAATCTCCTTTGGTCCCACCTATTCAGGTGAAGGACTCCCTTTTATTCTTCAACCACATCTTACAAAGCACTGGAGGAAAGCGACACTGACCTCCCCGATGTCAGTCCATACTGAAGTCTTGCATGACGAATCGCTGGGTCAAGCAGAACCCCCCTAGATCCCTCCTTCACCCCAACCTCCAGACAAACCTCCCAACAACAACCCCGCCCCAGCATCCTAATGGCTGCGCCCCCTTGTCAACCTAGCCCACCCCCTCATCAACCTAGCCCACCCCCTCCCCACTTCCCTAGCCCAATCAATCTGTCCCACTCTCCATCACCCACCATGCCTTCCAAATTGAAAGCAGCCCTCCCTGCTGACTTCTCAGATCTCTCTTCCGACGCCTCCCAATGGATGAAGGCCATGAAAGCCTACTTCCAGATCAACCAACCCTTATACCCAGATGACCCAGAGAGAATCATGACCACCCTCAACAAGATGCCAACTGGACGAGGAGCCTCCTTCGCGGAAGCCTGGTATGACAAGATGGCCAACCTCACCATTGTTACTGGTAAAATGTTCAATGACTTCGAAACCACCTTCTTCCCCTATGACATTCAAGCCTCTGCTCGCTTTGAATTGACCAAACTCTGTCAGAAAACCACTCATTCTGGTGATGGGTTCCAACAATACATCATCGATTTCCAGAATCTTGCTGGAAAGTCGGGTATCACGGACAAAACCACCCTCATAGACCACTTCACCCTTGGCCTCGATCAACAACTCACCACCATGGTTCTATCCATGGGAACTGTCCCCACCACCATCGCCAAGTGGGTAACCAAGGCAAAGACCTTCCATGCTCAGAAAATGAGAATTCAAGCACTCCAAGCAGGAACTACCCCTTCCTTGCTCCCTTTCAATAGTCGCACCCCCAGAGGCCCAAATGCCATGGATATCGATGTATCCACCACCCTAGCAAAACTCACCCCCACCGAGAGAGCCAAGTGCATCAAGGAGGGGCACTGTTTTCATTGTCGAACGATCAGGCATGATGCCTGCAACTGTAAGAAGACCTCTTCCCCTGGACATCCTCAGAATGTCAGAACCACCATGACTGCCCCCTATGCCCCCACCACTCCCCCTCCTCCTAAACCTGTTCAACTCTCCCCTCTCCAACAATATGTGAACTCACTCCAGACTTCAGGAAAGAACAAAGCCAAAATTCTCTCTGTCCCCAAAATGTGCTATGACGAAGACAAGGAAGGAGAGGAGGTGAATGCCATCCAGTTTGCTAATGTTCAGAAAGCCAAGGATTTTTGAAAAGGAGAGTTGCCTCGGTGTCTTCTTCCCCTACTACTACCCATGTACTTGTAGCATCTCAAAAGAATAGAACCCTACATCTTGATGTCCTTGTACAAACCATCGAAACCACTGCCCTCATCGACTCGGGGGCCACAGGAAACTTCATTGACTCTTGCCTCCTGCCTAAAGGGAGATTCTGCTTGACTCGACTACGTTCTCCTCTCATCGCCTTTAATGTCGACGGCACCAAAAATGCCTCAGGGACCATCTTGTGGACCACCAACGCTTTTGTCTCTCATGGACCCTTTTCCACCACTGAAAAATTCTTTGTCCTTAAGCAGAAGATCCCCCAAGTCATCCCAGGCATGCCCTGGCTAACAAAATGGAACCCAGACATCAATTTGAAATGAAGAACCATCGCAGTTTCCTCACCTCTAAACAGGGTTGAGAGGACTCTTCATGAGTGCCCTTCCCACGAAGAGAATCTGGAAACCGAGATATACAAACTCACCATCTCCACTGAAATTGCCCAGCAGTCGCCATGTCCGAACACCACTATCCCAGAATTTTGCACTGACTTCACCAATGTATTCGCTGAAAGCTCTCACAATACTCTACCCCAACATTGTCCCTTCGATCACACCATCGATCTCAAGGATTCCTTCATCCCCAAAATTGCCAAAGTATATTCCCTCAATCCGAAAGAATGAGAAACCCTCGCCAGCTTCATTGAAGAGCACTTGCGAACAGGGCGCATCATCCCCTCAAAATCCCCCCAAGCATCCCCATTTTTCTTTGTCCCCAAGAAAGACGGATCTCTTTGACCCTGTCAGGACTACTGCTATCTCAACTCTCACACTGTCTGCAATGCCTACCCCCTACCCCTTATCTCTGACATCGTCGATGATATGAAAGACGCTAACCTCTTCACTAAGATGGACATTCAGTGGGGGTATAATAACATTTGCATCTGGGAATCTGACCAATGGAAGGCCGCATTCATCACCCCCCTTGGCCTCTTTGAACCAAGGGTCATGTTCTTCGGATTCTCCAATGCCCCCTTCACCTTCCAGTCATTCATGAATCACATCTTCGCAGACATGATCACCGAACGATGGCTCAAAATCTACATGGACAATCTGGGAATCTGCACTAAAGGCCCCTTATCCCTCCACCATGACCATACATGTCGGGTTCTTCTTCGACTATGAGAAAATAGCCTCTCACTCAAACTCTCCAAATGTTCCTTCGATACCTCCACCATGGAATACTTAGATCTGGTCATTGGAAAAGGACAACTACAAATGGACCCTGGAAAACTCATGGCCCTCAAGGAATGGAAACCCCCCTCAACAGTTACTGAAATCTGATCCTTCCTAGGTTTCACCAACTTCTATTGCAAGTTCATCCCAAACTTCTCCAACATAGTTGCCCCTCTGGTTTTCCTCACCAAGAAGAATGAACCTTGGATATGGACCCCCCTTCAACAGAAAGCCTTCAA
The DNA here is from genome assembly GCA_038089835.1 of Retiboletus flavoniger. NCBI lineage: Eukaryota > Fungi > Basidiomycota > Agaricomycetes > Boletales > Boletaceae > Retiboletus > Retiboletus flavoniger. The sequence goes on from JBBPLO010000141.1 coordinate 21,373, forward strand.
CACACTCATCTCCACCCTTTGCTCGGCCCCTGTCCTTAGTCTCCCTGACCCCACCAAACCCTTTCTCCTTATGACTGATGCTTCCCTTGTCGCCACAGGTGCTGTCCTCATGCAGGCTGACACCAATGGTGACCCCAAACCCACAGCCTACTTCTCCAAAACTTTCGCCCCCACGGAACACAACTATGACATCTATGATCGCAAACTACTCGCAGTCATCCTAGCCCTTTTGGAATGGCGCCATCACCTCCAGTGTGCTGCCCACCCAGTTACCATCATCACCAACCACAAGAACCTCTTCTACCTCCGTGATCCCTGAAAGCTCTCTCACCATCAAGCCTGATGGGCCCTCTCACTCCAGGACTACGACATCATCTGGAAGGTCACTCCTGGCTTCCAAATGGCCCCAGCAGATGCCCTCTCCTGTCGAGATTCAATTGACACCACCCTTGATAACCTCAATACCCCCATCATCCCCAAACCTCTGGTCATCAATGCACTGGACCTCACTCTCACAAACCTTATCAAGTCCTCCACCTCCTCTGACCCTCTTGTTACTAGAGCCCTCTCAGCCATATCGTCCAACACCCCACTCCTCCCTTGCTCCTTCGCTCACGACTGGACCTTTGAAAATGGTCATCTTTTCTTCCGCAACCGCATGTACATTCCACCCTCTGCTTGTAGCTCCCTCCTACATACCATCCACTCTTCCCCCCTGTCTGGCCACATGGGAGTATTCCACACCAAAACCATCCTTGAACGAGATTTCTGGTGGCCAGGGCTGACCACCTTCGTCAAACACTTCATCGCTGGCTGCCCCACCTGCCAACAAAACAAAGTCAACACCCACCCCACACTCCCCCCACTTCTTCCGATCCCTTCTTCCTCCTCTATCCCCTTCTGACAGCTCTCAGTCGACCTCATCACAGACCTCCCCCTGTCCGACAGTTTTGATTCTATTATGGTCATGGTCGACCATGGCCTTAGTAAGGGGGTGATTCTCATCCCTTGTTCCAAAACCATTGATGCTGCTGGCATTGCCCTTCTCTTTTTCAACAATGTTTTCAAAAGATTTGGCCTCTATGATTCCGTTATCTCAGATCAAGGCCCACAATTTGCCTCTGCATTTGCTCTCGAACTAGCTCAATTACTGAAATATAATGTCCGCCTCTCCTCTGCCTACCACCCCCAAACTGATGGACAGACTGAACGAAGCAACCAAGAATTGGAAATATACCTACAAATCTTCTGCACCAACCTTCCCCACTCCTGGTCCACCGCCCTGTCCTCCGCTGAATTCCACCACAACTTTGCCCCCCATTCATCCACCAAGAAATCCCCATTCTCCTTAATCTATGGATATGAACCCAGAACCTTCCCCCCCTTAGGAAAAACCTTTATTTCCGCTCTAGAAAATCACCTCACCACTTTAGACGAAAACAGACAAGAAGCCCTCGCTGCCCATGAATCAGCCAGAAGGCTTATGACATCTCGTTCCCTCCGAAAATTTTCCCCCTGGAAAGTACAGGATTGGGTATGGCTTGAAGCCACTAATCTCCACCTCCATCTCCCATCTAGGAAATTAGCCCCGAAGAGATATGGACCATTTGAAATTTCTCAAGTCCTATCACCGGTATCATATTGCCTTAGGCTCCCACCCACATGGCGCATCCACGATGTATTCCACACCACCCTTCTCTCCCCTTACCGAGTGACTGAACCATATGGCACTCCCTTTCTATTACCCCCACCTGACATCATCGATCAGGAAGAAGAATACGAAGTTGAAGCAATCCACAGTCACAAAGGGCCCAAAACAAGACGCTGGTTCCTGACCTCATGGAAAGGGTACCCATGGTCAGAAGACACCTGGGAACCGGAAAGCAACCTATGACATGCTCAGAAAATCCTCACCCATATAAACAACGCCACTCTCTCTAGAACCTTCAAGCTTGTAAGACATCGGTCTCTTCGTGAGTATCGCCTTGCAACCTTGAAGCCTATGCCCCTTGTCTTCCTCTTTTTCCTTGAAGATGTCCTCCTTTTCTGCAATGATCACCTCCTCCCCTACATCCTCCTTGTCATCCTCATGATCACTCTTATGATCACAGCGTGCCTTCCCAGCATATCTTCCAGAACTCGAAAGACTCTCACTATTCGCCGCCATCCTCGAAACCCCTACACTCACCCTTACCATAGAACTCCACCCTCTCTTCCCTAATGACGAGGTAACCCACTCCTTAATCCACACCTACCACACTGTCGCCTCCGCCCTTTGCTTAGTTGACTTCCTCACCCCACCTGACCCCACCCTCCACTTCTCCCTGACAGAAGCCCACTGTCATGTGCTCACTGCTCTGTCCCTCCATGGCTTCGGCTCCTATGCTGAAGAAATTCCCCAGGGCCTAATCTACCCAACTTTGCGATGTATTCTCACCTCCCTCCCCCAGGCCCAACGCCACCTGTATACCCAGTCCATCGAATCTTTTTTATTATCACAACCTCGTCCTCCCCCACTCCCTATTCCCCCGCCTCACTCTCCCACAGCCCTAGCATCTCGTTTGTCGTCCCCTCCCCCTCCAGACACTCCTACCCTAGTGGTCACCACCAATGAGTTGGAGGAAGAAACAGAGGACAACTCCCCCTCTCAAACCTTCCCAGTAACCACCGAACCTCAGGTGCTGACCATGCCCAATGGGAACACCATCATGTCTTCCCCCCACCGAGTCCTCCCTCACCCTGATGCCCTCTGTCTTCCCCCTTGTTCCCCCAATGCCCAGTGCTTTCAGTGTGACCGCTTTGGTCACTATAAACAGGACTGCATCTACTTCGAGTATCCTCACTGCCATGAGTACGCTTCCGGACATAATGCAACTCACTGTCTCCTTTTCCAATGCAACTTCTGTTGCAACTGGGGACATACTGACTGCTTCTGCCCCCATCGCAACTGTGGTCGCTGCGCTGAACCTGGGCATATTATTGGTAACTGTCCATTTGAGATTGCATCACCATCGCAGCAGATGGCCGTTTTCAGGCCTAGGACCGCCCTTGGGTAATGACTTCGCATGGGATGGGTTGACTGTTGAGCCTGGGGCTCAACTGTACAGCGGGGGTAATGTTACAGTTTTTCTTCCTCTTCATCGAGTTCTTCTTATAGTGCACTTCGTGTCTATCCTCTCCTATAGAGGAAGATGAACACCACGAGTCTGGACCGCAGTCCTTCTTCTTTGCAGACCCTCTTCTACTTACGTCAGGCACTTGCCATTAGGTGATCCTCTTTCTATGACCATAGCCATGAACACTGCTCCCAATTAGGTTCTCTCATATCTAATCATTTCCAAACCTTCCATAGTTTTCCCTACGTTTCCATGGTCCATGCATCTCTATAAGTAGTTACCATTCCGATGTTGTAATTCATTCTTGATCTGTGCAATACTAGCATACTTCTAGTCTCAACCTCAGTTCTTCAGATCTCAACTGTGAAACTCCCTGTGTTCTATTGAGACATCGGTCTCTTTGTGAGTATCACCTCAATCAGAACAACTCCTATGAGATCGCCTTTGGTACGTTCATGTAACAACTATGACATCTACAACTGTGAACTTCTCACTGTCATTCTCGCCCTGTCTGAATGGCATCACTATTTCCAGGGCTCCTCTTACTCTACCACCCTTATCACTGACCACAAAAACCTCTCCTACATCTGTGACCCTTGGAAACTCTCCCACCACCAAGCCTGCTGGGCCCTCTTCCTTCAGGATTTTGACATCTGCTGGAAAGTCTCCCCTGGTTCCCAGATGGGCCCTGCTGATGCACTCTCTTGCTGCGATTTTGTTGACACCTCCCTTGACAACAACAACTCCCCCATCCTCCCCGACCCTGTTATCATCAATGCTCTTGATCTCTCCCTCGCTTGCCACATTAAATTCTCCTCTGCTTCCGACCCCCTCATTCTCAATGCCATTGCCACACTCTCCTCAGGATCTCCCCTTTTTCCTAGTTCTTCTCTCTCCAATTGGTCCCTGGACAATGGTCACCTCTTTTACCAAAATTGCATGTATGTTCCCCCTTCAGCACACTTCACTCTCCTTCATTCCATCCACTCTTCCCCTCTCTCTGGATACATGGGCATCTTTCGCACTCAGGCCATCCTTGAGCACAACTTTTGGTGGTCCGGCCTTGTCTCTTTCATCCGCCATTTCATTCACGGCTGCCCCATTTGCCAACAGGCCAAAGTCAATACCCATCCCACCCGCCCCCCTCTCTCCCCCATCCCTTCCACCTCTTCCCTTCCCTTCTGACAACTGTCTGTTGACCTCATCACTGACCTTCCTCCCTCCAACAGCCACAACTCCATCATGGTTGTGGTCGACCATGGCCTTAGTAAGGAGGTAATTTTAACTCCTTGCTCCAAAACCATTGACACAGCCAGGGTTGCTCTCCTCTTTTACAAAAACATATTCAAACAATTTGGCCTCTATGACTCTGTCATTTCCAACAAAGGTCCCCAGTTCACATCTGCCTTTGCTCTCGAACTTGCATGCCTCCTCAAATACGATGTCTGCTTATCCTCTGCCTACCACCCCCAGACTGATGGCCAAACTGAACACACTAACCAAGAATTAGAAATCTTCTTAAGAATCTTCTGCACCAATAACTTTAATTCTTGGTCCTTTCTTCTTTCCACTGCCGAATTCCACCACAACTCTGCCCCCCACTCCTCAATCAAGAAATCCCCATTTTCTCTACTATATGGCTTTGAACCTAGATCCTTCCTCTCCTTCAGAAAAACCTTCATCCCCACTCTCAAATCTAGACTTTCCACCCTCGACTCTTCGCAAAAAGAAGCCCTTGCTGCTCATGAAATGGCTAGAAGACTCATGACCTCCCATTCCTGGAGAAAATTCTTCCCCTGGAAGATCGGAGATAAAGTCTGGCTTGAGACCACCAACCTCTGGCTTCAATACCCTTTCTGGAAACTTGCTTCCAAAAGACTGGGTCCATTTGAAATCGTTTGTGTCTTATCTTCCCTATCTTACCAACTCCAACTTCCCTGTTCCTGGAAAATACATGACATCTTCCATGCCTCTCTCCTATCCCCTTATCATACTTCCTCTGCTTATGGCCCTAGCTTCTCTTCTCCACCACCTGACCTCATCAATCAGGAGGAGGAATATGAAGTTTCTGCTATCTTAGCACACAAAGGCCTCCCCCATCAGTGAAAATACCTCATGGCATGGAAAGGCTACCCTTCCTCTGAAAATACTTGGGAATCCAAATTCAATCTCTGCCATTCTTTCTGCCTTCTTTTCTCTTATAAATAACTCCATCACCTTTGATTCTGTGTCTGCAATCAATGGTCTCTTTGTGAGTATCTCTTGCCCACACTCAAACTTTCCATTCCAAGCCCCCCCCCCCCTTTCCATATGTCCTTTTTAACATCATCTGTTGCATCTTCCCCCCTTTCCCCTTGCACATCTCCTCTGTGAACTCGTCATGTTTACCCCACCTACCTTATGACATATGCAGTATGAGAGCTTTATGCCAATGTTCTTGACACCCCCACCCTTGTTTTTGCCATAGAACAAGACCCCCTCTTTCCTGATGACCTCACCACCCAAGACCTCATCCATACATTCTATGGCATGACTCGTCTCTCCCAAATGGTCTGGGCCACCCCTTCCCCCGACCAAGCAGTCTACTTCACCCTTACCAGCATTACTCATAACGTCCTACTATCTCTCTTTCATCACGGCTTCCATTCTTACATTGAATCTATTCATTCTGAACTTATCCATCATGTATTTCATAGAATTTTCCTCTCTATGCCCAGAGACCAGCACAATCTTTACTCTCAATCTGTCGATGATTTTCTCATCATTCAACCTTGTAGTACACCATGTCCAGTACCTCCCCCTTGCACCTCAAACCTCTTGTCTTGTCTCTCCTCTCCCCCCCCTGCAGACACCCCCACTGCCCTCGCCTCCAGCAAGTCCAACCCTGACTCTGACGATTCCTCAAACTCACCTCCCCTTGCTCCTCCCTCCGTAATCACACTCCCCTTTGGCACTAGTATCCTATCCTCACCCACTTGCGTCCTTCCTCACCATGACTTATTACATCTACCCCTCACATCTGACACCACTCGGTGTTTTCATTGTCATGGCTTGGGTCATTATCAACAGGACTGCCCAACCTACTGCTGCTCCCACTGCCACTCGCTCCAACCTGGACATCTCGTCCATGAATATCTTACTGTCCACTGCGACTACTGTGGTAACTGGGGACATAGTGACTGCTGATGCCCCACTCAGGTCTGTGGAGCTTGCTCTCAACCTGGGCACATTATTGGTGACTGTCCACTTGAACGTCTTACATCCTCTCAACAGCTGGTGATCTACGGCCCCTCTCCATCCTCCGCTTAACCCTTGGGGATGAAGGGAATTGGACATCAAGCCTGGGGCTCAATTGTACGAATGGGGTAATGTTACCGTTTTTCTTCTTTTTCATAACATTCTACTCATAGCCCACTTTTCCTCTCTTACTTCTTGGACTCGACAAATCTCTACTCATTGCCTCATCAACACATATCTCATTTTATCTGGTTCTACCGCTTTATGCTTTGCTCAATTATCCATAGCCAACCATGGTTACTCTTTCTCTCTCTCATTGGACTAACTCCTCCTCACTGACTCTCTTATGTCAGCTAGTTCTCCTACTTTCCACTGCATTCACCTATCATGCTTATCTCATACATTCCATACTATTCTTTCTCTTTCCTTGGTCCATGTGCTGGTCTCATCCCTATAAATAACCTGTCATCCATTACTTTGTACTCCATACTTGATCTGTGCAATACAAGTGTACTGTCAAGTGTCATCCCTAGTCTACTTCAAAGTTTCTTGAAGCCCCTTGTCATCCATCTTAGAACCCTAAGGAAGTCTAGTCTGAGGAGTTGGTCTCTTTGTGAGTATTGCCTCAGCCTTGACAAATATCCCTCAAGACCTAGCTTGTACACTTTGCATTACAGCAGCATGGTTGATATCTGGGCTGTTGAGATCTAGAACAAACTGCTCCCTCACTTTGTAGAAGATGAAGTCCTTGATCTCTTGTGTAAATGTCTTGATGGTGACATCAAGGGCACAGCAAGCATGGCATATGTTCATATTTGCAATGGTTGCAAATGAATCTTCTTCCACATATGCAACAGCATGATGTATGGTAAACATTGCCTTATAACTCTGGAACAGAGGATGATGTCAGTATAACAATTTCCTGGAATCTCTGCATATGCCTTTATAATACCAATGCAGAGAATGAGGTTTCCCCACATTCCCACATTGGCCATACATGAAGAATGAGGTTTCCCACATTTCCACATTGGCCATACCTGCAAATCAGAGGAGGAACAGGATCTCAAGGAAGCTACCAGCCATTTCAAACATGCTTGAGACATGTGCCCACTGGACCACCCCAGTTATGCCACTGTTCTATTTAATCTAGCCACTACCAAACTGATCTACTGTCAGGTGAACGATGCACCCCCCATGCTTGATGTGCCAATCAATTTGTATTGGACTGTGCTTCATCTCTGCTCTCATGGTTACCCGGATCATCCATTCACCTTACTCAGTCTTGCAATCACTCTTCTGGCTCATTCCCGAACTGAAGACACTGAGGCAGATGAGGCAGAAGGTAGAACCCTCCTCTCACAGGTACTAGATGTTTCACAGGCAGGTAGCTATGTATACCACACAGCAGTCCTTACACTCAGCAGCGCTGCAAAATGCAAGTAGATCCAGTGGAGGGAGATTTCCAGAACCATCAAGAATGACCTTAATAATGCTAGGAAGTTTCAAAGGTTGGATGGTGCCTTGCAATGGAAGTTTTGTTGGGACTCCTCTAGACATTTGTTGCTTGACCACATTGGAATTCTTTTCTGTATTCAACTCAAGTGGCTGGATAACCTTGCCAATCCTGAGAAGGCTATTCTGATACTGGATGTTGTAGCACAATTCATCTTTAATGACCATCCTGACAAACCATCATGGCTGAACACTTTTGGATACTTGCTGTTGGTTCAGTATTAGTGCTTCAGAGGTGTCAGTGACTTGGAGAGGTCAATATTGATGAGAGAGGAAGCTGTGCACCTCACACCTGATAGTCATCCATTCAAGCCTTCATGGCTAAATAACCTGGGGATCTTGTTATTGACTCACTATTGGAGGTTTGGAGATGTTGTCAACCTGGACAAGTCAATATCAATGGCCAAGCTTATGGTATGACTCACACCTAGCAGTCATTCAAGCAAGCCTTTGGGGCTAAACAACCTCGGCAGCTGGTTGTTAGTGTGCTATGAGTGTCTTGGAGATGTCTTTGATATGGAAAAGTCAATATTAGTGTTTGAAGATGCAGTGCAGCTTATGCCCAACAGTCATCCAAACAAGCTTTTATGGCTAAACAACCTTGGGTACTCACTATGAGCACTCAGTGGATGTTGTCAACCTTGAGAAATCAATATCAATATTCATGGATGTGGTGCAGCTCACACCTGACAACTATTCAAACAGGTCTTCATGGCTACACAACTTTGGTATCTTGTTATTGATTCACTACAAGTGCTTCGGAAATGTCATTGACCTGGAAAAAGCAATATCAATCTCTGAGGATGTGATGCAGCTAACACCTGATGATCATCCAAACAAACCTTCATGGCTCAATGACCTTGGTAACTTGTTCTCAACTTGCTATGAGGACTTTGGAGATGTCATCGACTTGGGAAAGTCAATATCAAGACACAAGGATGCAGTGCGGCCCATGCCTGACAATCATCCAAACAAGTCTTCATGGCTAAACAACCTTAGGCACTTGTTATTGACTCGCTATGAGTGCTTTGGAGACATCATCAATCTGGAGAAGTCAATATTAATGATAGAGGATGTGAAGTGGCTTACATCTGATGATCATCCACTCAAACTGTCATGGCTAAACAGCCTTGGCAGCTTGTTCTCAATTTGTTATGACTGCTTCAGGGATATTGTTGACCTGGAGAAGTTGATATCAATGTTTGAGAATGCAGTGCAGCTCACACCTGCCAGTCATCCAGCCAAGCCTCCATGGCTAAGCAACCTTGGACACTCATTGTTGACTTGCTATAAACACTCCAGCAATGTTGTCAACCTGGAGAAGTCAATATTGATTTTCAAGGATGCAGTGTGGCTCATGTCCAATGGTCATCCAGACTGGCCTTCATGGATAAACAATGTTGGAGCCTTATTGTTGACTCACTATGAGCATTTTGGAGATGTCACTGACATGGAAAAGTCAATATCAATGCTCAAGGATGTGGTGCACCTTACCCCTAATGGTCACCCAGATAAACCTTCATTGCTGAACAACCTTGGGTACTTGCTATCAACTCATCATGAGTGCTTCAGAGATGGTGTCAACCTGGAGAAGTCAATAACAGTGAAAGAGGATGCAGTGCGACTCACACCTGATGGTCATCCAAACAAACCTTTCCTCCCCAACTCCCTTGCTCTTTCACTTCTGGAATGCTTCCAGTGCTTTCATGATCCTTCAAGTTCAGACCTTCCCCAAGCCATTCTGCACTCTTCTCACATGGCTCAGTCCTCCACAGCTCCATTTTACCATCACTTTTGAGCATCCCAAATTTGGATCCAATGTGTTCACCTTCTGTGACATGGCTCTCAGTCTCTTTTGAATGTGAACATGGTCACTGTTCACCTTCTTTCACAATTAGCATGGATAGAGTTGCCCCTCCATGATTGTCATCATCAACTCCTTTGAGCTGCAGACACAGCATGTGATGCAGCTGCAGCAGCTCTTGGAAATCTGATTTAGGTAGATAAACACCAAATC
>JBBPLO010000142.1:0-31209 GCA_038089835.1 Retiboletus flavoniger
GCAAGCAGCGATTGTATCCTTCGCAAATCTGCCAATGTTACTTTCTGGTTCCCAAGAGCATTCATCCTCTGGGTAGCCGACCCAATGTACTAGAAACTCTAAACGTCTGCCTTTTAGACGTGAGTCCACTATGTACTCCACTTTGTGTAACTCTTCCCCTTCGTCAGTTACTTTCACCGGTCCGGGTTTATATGTGGGTTGTCCCTCCAGGGGTGCTTTATAGGGTTTAATGCAACTTATGTTCACTACCAGGTGAATGCACACGCTGTTTGGTAACTTTAATTTAACTGTGTTTGGTCCCATCAACTCTAGTATTTCAAATGGTCCCAGCCATCGTTCTGTGAGTTTCTTTGAGACGCGTGTTTCCCGCAGATTTAGGTTTAATGTGGATAAATAGACTTTGTCTCCTTTTTGATATGACAGCACTGCTGATTGATGTTTATCAGCTTGTTCTTTCATTTGATGCTGTTTATTTTCTAGATTTTCTTTAACCTATGCTAGCGTGTCCTGCCATTCTTCAGCAAAGTGCGGGACTACGGAGGTTTTCATAGATATTTTTGGTTCTATTCCCATACACGGTTCGTACATTTTAGTGACTTGGTGAGGGGCTTTCCCAGTCGACGAATGCGTTCTTTGATTATATGAGAATTGCGCCAGCGCTAACCATTCGACCCATTGTTCTTGTTTCTCAGCAGTATAGAGTCTTAAATACTGCTGTAGATCTCGATTGACTCTTTCCGTTTGTCCATCCGTTTGGGGATGAAATGCTGTTGACATTCAGAGTTGAATCTTTAAACATTTTGCGAGATCTTTCATCACCTGTGATGCAAACTGGGGTCCTCTGTCTGATATAATATATAAGGGAAGTCTGTGGTTCTTCCATACGTGATTGCGATACAATTTTGCTGTTTCAAGCGATGTCACAGTTTTATTGGTTGGTATAAATATGACTTCTTTTGAGAATCAATCTATGATTATGAGAATTGTGTCGAAGCCATTAGATAGGGGGAGATCTGTGGTAAAGTCCACGGAGATGTGTTCCCATGGTCCCTCGGGGATTGGGTTCAGTTGTAATTTGCCAGCCGGGGCAACATTTGAAGGTTTCATCCTTGCACATCTTTCGCAGTGAGAACAATATTCTTTTATTTGTTCTCGGACTTTCTCCCATGTATAATATCTTGTTAAAAGAGTGTGGGTTTTGTCAGCTCCTCCATGTCCTGCTAGGGTGGAATCGTGGTAAAGGCTTATGATATCCTGATGGAGATTGTCTTCCTCAGGCACATAGATTTTGTTATCTTTTACGTATAGTCCGTTTTCATGTCTAATGATCAGGTTTTCTGATTCTTTTCTTAAATTATCTTGCGCCTTCTTCACCCTTTCTAGGATTTCTTCTTCTTCCGTGTGAACCCATGTGGCTTCTCTTCTTGCCGCTCTTATATGTTCATTGGGAATAAATTGAACCCCTTGATTGTCTTTTTCTATTCTGACAGCATGGTCTTCACGTCTGGATAGAGCATTGGGTTTTCCCATAGAAGCTCCTGGCTTCTTGACTAATATGTAGTCGAATCGTGAGAGATATTGGGCCCATCGGGCTTGTCTCCTATTTAGGTCTTGTGACATCATAAAATATTGGAGGTTTGTGTGATCTGACCAAATTTCAAATTGGTGGTTTGCTCCTTCTAGATAATGTCTTCAGTTTTCTAAGGCTAAAATGATGGCTAGCATCTCTTTGTCGGCAATTGGGTAGTTCCTCTGTTCCGGTGTCATGGAATGGGATGCATAAGCTACCAGGTGCCATATGCCGTGTTTTTCTATAGATAAAACAGCACCTGTTGCGTAATCTGAAGCGTCGCATTCTAGTTGGAAGGTTGCTTCTTCGTCTGGGTACGCTAATACAGGTGCCATTGTGAATGCTTCTTTTAATTTATTGAAGGTGGTGTTTTCCTTTTTTTCCCACCTCCATTGAGTGTCCTTTTTGGTAAGATCGTTCAACAGTCTTGCTATGAGTGAAAAGTCCTTTATGAATCTTCTGTAAAAGTTCGCCAACCCTAGGAAGCTCCTTACTCCCTTGACGGTTGTAGGTACTGTTATAACTCGCGAATATCCCTAGCCTTTTTTCTTTGTCACATGTCCTCATCTCTCGTCCATGCGCCTCCAACTACCATCCCCACATCCTCGTCAACCCTACAGGAGAGTATCCTCTCTTCTTAGCCACTGTAGGAGTCTCCTCATCATCCCTCGCCTTAGCCCTCAGCTACCTCTGAGTCCTCCTTGTCGCTGCTAGCCCCTCAGCTATCAGTCACTCTTAGCTAACCCTTAGCTAACCCCTAGACCTGGCTACCTCTGGCACCGCGTCATCGTCGCGTCCTCATGACCTCATCAGACACCCATGTCTATCACGTGACCTCCACGGCCCTCGTAACTTCCACGTGACCTCCGGTCTCCCTTACCTCGGAGATATCCTCGTCCACTCTTAGTCCTCAGCTACCTCCGAGTCCCCTCTAGCATCCGCTCTAGGACCCTCCACGTGATCCCCACATGACCGTTCATCCCTTGTGACCTATGTGTCTCACCACGTGATGCTTACGCCTTACCCGCGTCTCGCTATCGACTGGTACTCACCCCACGTATCCTGGTCCCCTCCTATTGTTGTGTCCCAGTACTCTCCACAGACTCCCTAGCTCCTAGCTTACGCATCCCTCCCACGCGTACCCCTTATCCTCCGTCTTGGCACTACCTCGTGCCCCTGTCTTAGCCTACGCGTCTACTACGCATCTTCTCCCATTCCCTCGGTCTATGAGACCATCCCTTATCCGCTGCCTCGGCACTCCTCATGCCTTTGCCCCTTCTACGCGCTCCCATGCATCCTCACATCTGCTGCCTTGGCACCTTCCCGTGCCCTGTCTTAGCTCACACGTCTACTATGCGTCCCCTCATGTTCCCTTGGTCTCGACGGCCATCACCCTCTTGTCGCCTTGGCACTCCTCATGCCCTCGCTTATACCTACATGCTCTCATGCATCACCTCAAGTCCCTTCAGCCTAGACGGCCATCATATGCTCCTCATGGTATGCCTACTTATTGACATATTGTCTGTCATCTATAGATAGACTTCCTGTGCTCCTCATGGACTCTTATCTAGCCATGACTCGCACCTGTATATATTACATGGTCTGTGCACTCTTAGCACCAGTATATAAGCATAGTACGACTATCTTGTATTCCTCACTTTGACCATTAAACTCAATATCACAACCATCTCCTGTCTGGTCGCCTTAGTCCTTGGAACCCTCTGGGTTTACCTTGAGGCTTTGCCTCTCGCCACCACTTGCCTTCGAAAGCCATGAGTCGCCTCTCGTGGTAGTAGAACCTGCCAGGATAGTTCCGCCGCATTCCCCTGGTACGCTAGTCCAGACACCTTGTTCCGCCTCACCTTGGATGGTTCAGTTGTAACAGGTACCGGCCATTGCCAAATAGCGTCGGTCTTACTTGTTTCCATGGAGATGCCTTTGTCAGAGACGATCATCCCAAGAAAGTTGATGCTTTTGACCTTGAACATGCATTTTTCTGGTTTTATGAATAAGTCATTGTCCTTTAGTCTTCGTAACACTTCCAGCACTGTTCTATCGTGCTCTGCTTCATCTGCAGTTTTCATGAATATGAGTATGTCATCAATATATACAATTACAACATCCGGCATGTCGGCGAATATTTCGTTCATCATTGCCTGGAAGATGGCTGGGGAGTTGCATTGTCCGAAATACATAACTAAGGGTTCAAAAGCTCCATGGTGGCAAATGAACACTCCTTTCCATTCATCACCTTTTTTGATGTGAATATTATTGTAACCCCATCGTAAGTCCATTTTCGTAATAAGTTTAACGCCTTTTAGTTTATTGATGAGTTGTGAAATGAGTGGAAGAGGGTAATTATTTTTGATGGTTCCCTCGTTGAGATATTGGTAGTCCTGTACCATTCTCTTTTTACCATCCTTCTTTGGAATAAAGAATACCAGCAACATTTGTGGTGATTTTGATGGTCTGATGTACCCTTTGCGTAATTGATTGTTGACGAAGTCTGATACTTCTTTTTGTTCGTCTATGGACATTGGGTAAATCTTTCCTTTTCTAGGTTTAAAGTCCAGTTTTAGATCTATCATGTGATCCCATGGTTTTCTTAGCGGCATCCTTTCTGATTCTTTCTTGCTAAAAATGTCCAGGTATGCATGATACTCCTTTGGTACCATTTCTTCTACCATCTTTTCCTTCTTTTCTTTGTCTATCTTCTTCGTTGCTTGATAAATATGTGGTGCCATTTCGATTTCCCTTTCTTCTAGGGTGGCTAGCCATGTCGCTTGATCTGATAATAGATAACATGTTCTTGGGCATCGTCATAGCCGAAGGGTTCCTTTTTCCCAATTGATTTCCGGATTGTGCTTCATAAGCCATGTGTATCCCAGGATCATTGAATTCTTTCCAAGGTCGGTGACTTCTGCCATAAGGTGTTCTCGGTGTCCTTGGTATTCTATGATTAGATTGGCTGTGTGAGAGATATTTCCTGCCGAGTTCTTTGATCCGTCTATGTTGTATACTGGGATAGTGTGGTCTAGCTTCTTTAGTGGCAATTTGTTCTTTGTTGCCCATTTTAAATCTATAAATATTCTGTTCACTCCAGAGTCTAGTAGAGCGTCTGTCATTACTTCTTTTTCTTTGGAGTCGACAGCTGTGACGTTAATCTCCAGAAAAAGTTCTCTTTTTTGTTTCATGGACCTTATTAAGATTGGTTCCAGGATTTCTACTGTTTTTGTATTTTCTTTTATAGCCGAATTAAGCCTGCATTCCTGTGCAGCAAGCTCTGTTGGAGTCCCGGCTTCAGTGTACGTATCACTATCATAGTCTGTTTCTTTGACATCTAATGTACAAAAAGTATTATAGAAAGATTTGTCTGATAGGGTTGTCTGCTGATCACCTGGATGGGTCAGAGATGCTAAGCTTTTCCCTGCTTCGCTTTGGTGACCTTGAGGTCTTTTAGATATGCCTCGATCTCTTCTACCGAGGACATGTTTTGGACTGCCTTTAAAGTGGAGTCCGTAGCTTTTCCTTTTCCTTTTGCTGAAGAAGTTCCTTCCTCAGCATTTGAAGATATAGTGTTCATAGCACGGACATTGCGATACTTTGAGCACCTTTGGTTATGCCCACCCCCAAGAAATTTGCACTCAGGGCACTGCTTCTTGGGTTTCATGCAGTCTTTGACGAAATGAGAGCCTTGGCAGTTAAAACACTGGTTTGTTCTTACTGTATCGATGTCCATCGGCTCTCCTCTTCCTCCATATGTCTTTGATCCGGAGGTGGATCTTTCCTTGTAGGAGCCGAAGCCCCAGTTTGTGTTACAATCCATGGTGGATCGCCTCTTTGTCTTTCTTTTCTTTTTACTTAGCTAAGTCCTCGCTCTCCCCTATCTCATATCTCAGACTTAGGGACTCTGTTTATGCCTCGAGTCCCGTCTCCCCAGTTCCTTCCATTCTGCCTTATCTCGGAACCATTGTATTATTAGAACTGACTCATCGTAACTCATCCTTATCTACTGCGGATGACTCACTCCTTATCTCGGGCTTACTAGAAGCCCTTACCTAATGTCTTGGCGTATGTACTTATATCGCTTCTCTCGCCTGTACTCTTTCCTTAGCTTAGTCTACTCAATTCTATGAGCTCTAAGCCTACTCCTCGCTCCTCTCGTCGTGGTCTGTTATCCACACTCTGAGACTATGGGTTGTCCCTAGGTCTCCACCTTGTACCTTGTCCCGGACTTAAGGAACCCCCTTGAAGTCCAACCTGCAGGCCGTTCATGTGCTGCTAACCGTTCTAAGGGATCCTCTTTGAATGCGTGTCTCTGAAGACTTCTGTCGGAACACCCGAGTATCCTCCTTCGTCTTTGTACCCACGTAAGCTCACTTTGAGTCCCCGCTGGTATTCCATAGCCCAGTGTAACAAAAGACTAAGCTATCTTCTATGGACGACTTTCAGGTCGTTCCTCTTATCCGCTCCCGCCTTCAGTCTGCACAGAGTGATTCCCTGGACAACTGCGCACCCCTCTCCTGTGATCAGCCCACACGGGGTGATTCCCTGGGCACTGCGTCACCATTAGCTCCCACTGGTTCCTGCCCTGAGGTACGCCTGAACAAGGCCAGTCCTCCCCCGACAAACCTTCATCCCCCTCGTCCCTTGAACACTCCAATCACGAAATCAACCCCACCTCTACCCAAGAGGAAGACGAAACCCTCCACCTCGCCCACGGACTCACTCAACACCTTAGTATTCCGCGAGTACCTTCCCCTGAGACTCCCACTCCCACTGCCCTGCAACCAAGCGTGTCTCTCCCTACCAGACCTTCTAAGCCGCCCGCCCTCACAGGCTTCCCATTATCTCAAATGCGTCCCACTGTCGCACCCTTACCCTCGCCCCCAGCAACTATGTCTTCAAAGGAACTCCGTCTTGGAGCCCCCGAGCCCTTCGATGGGAGCTATGATAAGTCCGAACAGTGGTTCAACACTGTTCAGTTCTACCTCCTCGTCAATGCTGACGTATACGACACCGACGCCAAGAAGATCGCATTCATGCTTTCTCACATGACCAAAGGGTCTGCCGCCATCTGGGCAGCAACCTTTAGACAAAAATGCTTCACTTCCAGGACCGTCAATCTCGGAACTGTTGCCGCTTTCACCACCGAGTTCCAGGCCGCCTTCAAACACCAGGACTCCATTGGAAATGCCATCACTTGGCTTTCCACCACCCGCATGCTGAAAAAGAAGGATGGGTTCTCTCCTACCCTCCTCAACTACATCGCCACCTTCTGCAGCAAAGTCGCTGTCACTTAGATCTCGGATGACAACGTCCTCATAGCCTACTTTGCAGCAGGCCTGCCCTCTTCCATCATGTACAAGATCTACGTGATGGAGACGCCCCCCACCACCATCGACGACTGGTACTCGAAGGCCATGCACTTCGACAACATGTGGAATCATGCTCACAAAGTCACCTCAAGATCCGGAGCCTCTTGGGCAAAGGACATCACCTTCACTCCCCATGCTTGTGCTGACCCTAACACCATGGACGTCGACGTCGTTCATACCATCACAAAAATGACCCCCGAAGAAAAACAAAGGTGTATCAAGAACAACCTTTGCTTTAGATGCCGCCAAAGCGGCCACTCCTCCCAGAACTGTCTGGCCTTTTCCCCACAGGTCCCGAAGGCCCCTCACCCACCAACTAAGAAGGTGGTGGAGGTGGCTGACGAAGAAGAAATCCCACGGCTTCAAGAAATTGAAGATGACGACGAAGATGAGGAATCAGTAAAAGCCGTATTCCTGCAGAATTTTTAGAAAGGAAGCCTACCTCGACGTTAGCCCCTTCCTATATCACTTCTGTACTTGTAAAAGCAGTGACTAAATCAATGATCATTCCGGTCCGAGTCATTCGCCCCTCGTACACCATGAAAACCGTCGAAACAAGAGCACTCATTGACAGCAGTGCTAGCATCTCCTGTGTTGACTACGGCTTTGTCGCCAAACACAAGCTACCGTTAACCAAGCTCGCCACCCCCATCCTTGCCAAAAACGCCGATGGGACCACCAACCACAAGGGAAAGATCACCCACACCTGTTCCTTGTTCCTGGACATCGAAGAACTCGCCCAAAAGGTCCTCTTTCATGTAATGCATCTCGGCCAAGACAACCTTATACTCGGACTTCCTTGGCTCCGCACCGCCAACCCAAAAATTGATTGGACCACCAGGACCCTGACCCTGGATGAGTCCATCGACCAGTCCGCTCTCCTCCACCACGAACACAAGAAGGACCTTGAACGCCACAACAAGGTCTACACCTTTCCCAACCATGAACCCAACGCCATTCCTGTCAACACCATCTCGCACGACCACCTCCACAACTACCTCGATTGAGAAGTGGAGGAGAGATACCTGAATGTTGCCATCCACAACTGCTCCATCTTTCGGATCATCCGATGTGGATCCAGATTCCTCTGTGCTTCACAGATAGCCAAGATCACTAAGGCCACTGAACTCGCCAAGGAAGAAGCCCTCACCGCTCCTAAGGTATCACTACCACCAGAGTACGAACAGTTCAAATCGGTCTTCTCCCAAGAAGCTGCCGACCACCTACCCCTGTCTCGCCTCTATGACCACAAGATCTCCCTGAAACCTGACTTCTCCCCCTCCATCGGAAAGATCTACCCGCTCTTCCCAGAGGAGAAGACTGCCGCCGACAAATTCCTCGACAAGAACCTCGCCGCTGGAAAAATCTCCCCATCCAAATCCCCTCAAGCGTCCCCTTTTTTCTTCGTCCACAAAAAGGACAGAGGATTACATCCATGCCAGGACTACTGAAAACTCAATGAGGCGACTGTCCATGACGCCTACCCACTCCCTCTTATCTCCGAACTCATTGACAAACTCAAGGACGCAAAGAAGTTCACCAAGTTCAATGTCCAATGGGGATATAACAACATCCAGATCTTCCTAGAAGATCAATGGAAAGCCGCCTTTGTAACCCACCACGGCCTCTTCGAACCCAATGTTATGTATTTTGGGCTCACCAACTCTCCCGCAACCTTCCAAAGGTTCATGAACGACTCCTTCAGAGATTTAATCGCCAAAGGATGGCTGGTCATCTACATGGATGATCTTCTCATCTTTTCCCCTGATGATGAGACTCACACTGACAGGACACGACGCATCCTCCAATGCATGACGGAGCTCGATCTCCACCTTAAACTCGAAAAATGTAAGTTCGCCACCAATGAGATAGAGTACCTTGGCCTCGTCGTCAAGCCAGGGCACATCGCCATGGACCCTGTCAAACTCAAAGGTATCGCCAAATGGCCTGTCCCCACTACCGTCAAACAAGTTTGGTCTTTTCTTGGATTCGCTAACTTTTATAGACGATTCATCGAAAGCTACTCCACCGTAGCTTGACCACTAATCGACCTCACCAAAAAGAACCAACCGTGGGAATGGTCTCCCACATGTCAACAAGCCTTCGACTCCCTCAAAGAAGCGTTCCTATCCCAGCCCGTCCTCCAGCTACCCAACACCGGTGCACAATTCGCCATCGCCACTGATGCTTCCAAGTTCGCCTCTGGTGCCATTCTCCAACAGCTGGACCCCAATGGAGAGTGGAAACCCTGCTCCTATATTTCACAGTCGTTCAACCCCGCCGAACGTAACTACGACATTCACGACTGCGAACTCCTCGCCGTCATGAGAGCCCTCTCCGCCTGGTGCCACTATCTCCACAGTGCTCCCTTTCCAGTCAAGGTCTTCACAAACCACCGTAATCTCATATACTTCCATAAACCCCAAGATCTCAACTGACGCCAAGCACGTTGGCTCCTCGACCTCACAGACTACAACCTGGAGTTCTCCTACACTCCAGCCTCCCAGCTCTCCGGTCCCAACGCCCTCTCCCACTGTCCCGATCACAACTCCAAAGACGCCGACAACACTGCCATCACCATCCTCCCTGAAACTGCCTTCATCACCTCTGTCGACACTCTTCTCACCAATCAGATCTCTGAGGAGTGCACCATCGACCCTACAGCCCTCCAGGCCATCCAATCCCTCTCCGCACCTCTTCCCGCATCCTTCCGTGCATGATTCTCCCCGTGGCAATCCATCAACAGCGCCCTCACTTTCCATGGACGCCTCTATGTCCCCCCTAACTCTCGCCAAATGGTCCTGGCTAAACACCATGACCACCCCACCGCTGGTTACCCCGGCTACCTGAAAACCTGCCAACTCATCGCTGCCGAATGCTGGTGGCCGGGCTTTGCCACCCATATTCACAATTACGTCTCTGGCTGCACTGTATGCCAGCAAAATAAAACCAACACTCATCCTACAACACCCCCGCTCACCCCAATTCGCTCCTCTTGCACACGTCCCTTCCAACAGATCTCCTGTGATCTGATCACGGACCTCCCCATCTCTGATGGTTTCAATAGTCTCCTGGTTGTGGTCGACCACGGCCTTATGAAGGGGGTAATTCTTTGCCCCATGAAGAAAACGGTAACCGCGGACGGGATTGCCACCCTGTTCGCCCACAAAGTCTACTCCCGGTACGGCCTACTGGACAAGATCTCCGATCGAGGGCCCCAATTCACCTTGGCATTCTCCAGAGAACTCGGACACATCCTCAACTACAAGCTCACCCTTTCCACCGCCTTCCACCCTCAAACCAATGGAGAAACCGAGAGAGTCAACCAAGAGGTAGAGACCTACCTCCGCATCTTCTGCAGAGATGACCCCACGTCGTGGGCCAGTAAGATCTCCTTAGCCGAGTTCACCCATAATCACCAACCCCACTTGGTTACTAACAAATCCCCCTTCTTCCTCCTTATGGGGTATGAACCTAACCCCTTACCCACCTTAGTTCCGTCCACCAATGTTCCCACCATCGAAACCCAACTCAAAGAACTGTCCTCTGCCTGAAACGAGGCTCTCGCCTCCCACAAATTGGCTCGCCAAGTGATGGCCAGCCGGAACAAACAACCCTTCACCCCTTTCAACAAGGGAGATAAGGTATGGCTCGAGGCCTGAAACCTCCGCCAGGAACTAGCCAATCCCAAATTTTCCCCCAAAAGAGAAGGACCTTTCATTATCACTGACATCCTATCTCCTGTATCTTATCACCTAGCCCTTCCGAAAACATGGAAACTCCACCCCACATTCCATGCTTCCCTCTTATCTTCCTATCGCCAAAACACCGTTTATGGCCCCCATTTCAAAAAGAACCCGCCGGAGCTTATTGGCAGACAAGCAGAGTATGAAGTAGAGAAAATTATACACCACCGTGGAGCTTCGGATAAGTGCCACTATCTCGTCCGGTGGAAAGGATACTCCGCCGATGATGACTCCTGGCTTCCCGAAAGGGATCTCAAAAACGCACAGACCATCCTCCTCACCTATAAGAAGGCACACCCCCGCGCCTTCTCCCTTTAATCCCTCTTTCCTCCTTCCTTCATAGTATACCAAGAAACAAACCGTCAGAAAAAGAACAAACATGTCATCCATAACAACCGTATCATTCCTTCACTCCTCCCCTCCTCTTTCTTCTCTGTTAGCTGATAAAAACAACATCGTCGTAGCCGACAATCTACCTATAGACTTCCCTACCATAGCTTCGCACACATCCACCGTATATGATCCCATGACATCTTCCTCCCGTACTCCCTCCCCAGGCTGGGGATCCCCCACTGCTGGTCCCCCATGCTGGGGCGACCGCTCCCCCATGCTGGGGTGACCGCTCCCCCAAGCTCCCTCCTGTTTTGCTCGCGACCGTCGTACTGACGCCTATCCTAAGCGTCAACGTCCCTATCAATGCGCACCATCTGTGCGAAGACTACCCCTCCCGCGACAACCTTCAGGAGCTCGCATCGGCCTTGACCGACTCCCACCTCCTCGTCCCTCTACAATCCTTCATTGAAGACGCTTCCCTCTTGGAGCTCATCTCCAAGCTATATCTACAGATCGCCAGGCTTGGCCTGATCCCTCCTAACCCCAACGATGTGCAGCACGCCTGCCTCCACACCGTCCTTCAGTCTATTCACTGGGACGCCCGTGCCGTCACTCTCCTCTTAGCCTACCAACTAGGAGCATTAGAATTTTTCCAGGACCTGGATAGGTACCTGAAGGAGCACTCTGCTCACCAGGCTCGCCAAGCCCATTCCACTCCCTCTGCGTCTTCCTCCCCCCTTGACCTGGCTGAAGTAGACTTCTTAGCCCGAGTTGAAGCCTTTTGGACAGGCAACGATGGGATGACTCCTCTCCCGGAGACCCATCCCCGCTACCGCCAGGCATGTTTCCACTGCCACCACCTCAGCCACTGTCAGGCCGATTGCCAAGTCTATCAGTGCCTGCTCTGTCTCCAGTTCAGACTGGGTCATACCCAACAAGCCTACCCTCTCCGTCAACCTCCTCCCCCACCTCATTTCTCGTCGTCCTCCGGCTCTTCCCGAGGAAACCGCTCCCCCGAGCAGACCCATAATCGCCGGACTCGCCCGTCTCCTCCTCCGCATCCCGCACCTCCACCACGTATGCACAACCGCCGACCTCACTGCCGCCGTTCCGCAGTCGAGACTCACAACTACGGCGACGATAATGTCAATGATGTCTTTGATGACGTCACTTATGCTAACATGACGGGCTCCCCTGGCGCCGGGTATCTCGATCTTTGAGTAAGGTTCGACGGAGTCTCACCCCTAGCATGGGGGTAATGTTATGATCCACGGTGGATCGCCTCTTTGTCTTTCTTATCTTTTTACTTAGCTAAGTCCTCGCTCTCCCCTATCTCGTATCTCGGACTTAGGGACTCCGTTTATGCCTTGAGTCCTGTCTCCCCGGTTCCTTCCATTCTGCCTTATCTCGGAACCGTTGTATTATTAGAACTGACTCATCGTGACTCATTCTTATCTACCGCGGATGACTCACTCCTTATCTCAGGCTTACTAGAAGCCCTTACCTAATGTCTTGGCATATGTACTTATATCACTTCTCTCGCCTGTACTCTTTCCTTAGCTTAGTCTACTCAATTCTATGAGCTCTAAGCCTACTCCTTGCTCCTCTCGTCGTGGTCTGTTATCCACACTCTGAGACTACGGGTTGTCCCTAGGTCTCCACCTTGTACCTTGTCCCGGACTTAAGGAACCCCCTTGAAGTCCAACCCACAGGCCATTCATGTGCTGCTAACCGTTCTAAGGGATCCTCCTTGAATGCGTGTCTCCGAAGACTTCTGTCGGAACACCCGAGTATCCTCCTTCGTCTTCATACCCATGTGAGCTCACTTTGAGTCCCCGCTGGTATTCCATAGCCCAGCGTAACAGTTTGTTTTCCTTCGGAGGTTGAAAGCCTCCATCCTTTGTCTGATTGTTCGGATCATTTCTATATATGTCTCGATGTCATCTTGCCGAGATCCTTCGAGGTATATTTGCCTCATGATGTCTTCCCTTGTATTTTGCTCTAGATAGAAGACACCCATCCTATCAAAAGCAATATTTGGTTCAGGTCCTTTGGCCTGCTGGTAAAGTGTCACCCAATGGGTGAGGTAATCTTTTGTGCTCTGGGTAGAGCCTTGTTTGTATACCACTAGTTGCTTGAGGGCAGCATCTTCATCGTTTTCCAGTGAGAACCGGTCTGCTATCATTTTTCTTAAATTTGGTGAGGTAGGCCAAATGTTTGTATCTAAACACATTGCTATGGTGGCCATTGCCCAGGCTCCTGCTCCGTATTTGTCTTTTTCATCTTTGGACCCTATCCGGGTCAGGATTCCAAGCGTCTTTTGCTTGTCGTCTTCATATGTTTCTTGATTTAGGTTCATGTAAACCTGAATTTTCATCCACCACTCCTTAAAAAGTTTGTACGATCCGTCGAATGTGTGGGTTTGGGGATCATGTTCAATTTCTTTGATACATTTATATTGGCCCTAGAGGCCGCTGTTCTTTTGGCTGCCACCGCTCTTTCCTTGGCCCTTTCAGCTCTTTCTTGTGCTCCTTCGAGCATGAGTTGCATTGTGGCCAGCTGCTGCTGCATGGCTGCCATCATGGCTTGGAGATCTCCATCCATGGTTTCCTTGTCCAATGACCTGGGGGATTCGGGTAGGTTTTCGGATTCGTTCTTGGTTTCTGAGAACTCTTGTTGATTTCTTGGGTCCCACACGTTGAGGAACCAGGGTGTCTTCTTTTACGTATTGAGGTGGTAAACCTCGGTATTGTTTGTATGCGAAAACTACTTCCGCATCGTATAAGTGGTTGACCAGGTCTATTTCGGTCCTTGTTGCTTCAAAGCCGTTGCTAATGAAGTCTTTAACATATTGAGGAACTTCTTCTTCCTCGATCTTTATTGTGAAAGAGATGTCGTCATTTGGGTCTCTTTCTGCATAGCTTATCTCCAAGTCCAAGAGTTGCGCTTTGCACTCTTCCTCTTCTTTGATCTCAACCTTGACAGAGGGTCAGATTGAGATTGTGCCAAATTCGGCTCGACTTGGTGAACCTAGGCTTCTTAGGTTCAGAAACATCCTTTTTTGTAAAACAATTCTAATCTTCTGAGGCTCTTCGCTCTCTAGGAAGTGTCTATCAGATCTCAATCTCTGACTAGACGTTCGAAAACTAATCTATTCTCAACAGAGAGGGGCATAGTACCACTCTTGCCTCTCTGAGAGAACTACTTGTATAGACTAGTGTTATAAGAAAATGGCCTCACGTGGACCAGGCTTTCACTGTTCGAATGTGAAAGTAGGTAGGTGTGGCAGGGGTTTAACCCTTTAAATCCTCTCAAGGATACCAACTACTGGCTCCATATGGGGCAACCAGTCTCTCTGTCCTCTAGTGGACATGGCTACATAAAATGCAAAGGTTGCCAAGTGGCGATCAAAAGATAATGGGTCCCTTATTAAGCCTAGGGTCTGGCTATATCCCTTTTCTGCTAGGGGCCGCGGTTGGCTCAAAGGCTGAAGAGATAATGAGAAAGTGTGTCGAGAAGCGGAACTAGTCAAGTTCTAATGTTGACAACCTCAAACCACTGGGGCTAAGGCAACACACAACTAGATACTGACCCATGAGTAAGCAGTGATGGGGAAAACCAGCAAGAACTTGACTGAGAGTTCTGCTGGAATCGATTGACTATTTATACTAAATACATTGTTTGTCTATGTATGGTTGTTGGTCCGTGCACATAGGTATTAATAAGCAATGACGTAGTCCTTAGTAAGGTATGATGTCATAGATAAGAGATAGCAAATATAGAAAGGTCTGGACCAGTCACGTGATGTGTGACATTATGGGTCTAGACTGAGCACATGATATGACGTAATGTCATGTGATCAAGAAGGTGAAAATCATTGGTAGAGGTCATATTACTACTGTGATATAAGTGAAAAGTAAAGGTAAAATAAAGTGTTCATAACAGACATGGGGGTGGGTTAGGTTGGCATGGGGGTGGGCTCAGTTGACGTGGAGGTGGGCTTGGTTGGCTTAGGTGACTAGATGGTGCAGGAGAAGGGCGAGGGGGGGTTCTTCCTACAAGGGATGGGTCTAATGGAGTTCTACTGGATCCAGCAAGTCGTCGTGGAACTCGGTATTTGGTGAGGTTAGGAAGATCAGAGTCTTCTTCCTCGGGTACTCAGTAGGACGTGGTGAAGTTTTGTGGGTCTGTCACCTAGGTAGGTGGGACCAGGGAGATACTTGATCTTTTGTTATGCGAAGCGTACCAATGAAGATCTCAAGGAAATCGTTCAACTTGAGGCAATACTCATGAAGAGACCGACTTCTCAAGAAGGAGATACTAAGGGGTTTCAGTGGAGAGACTTAGGATTGACTAGGGATGATTCAAGATATACGCTTGTATTGCGCAGATCAAGTATGCGTTACATGAGTAAGAACTACTGGGTTTTATAGAGACAAGACCAGCACACAGACCATGGAAGAGGAAAGAACAACAGTGACTAAGCGATAAGGAATTCTATGGAAGGTTTAAGGAACACGAGCTGATGTGAGAGAATCAGCGAGGAGGGGTTAGTCCATAGAGATAGTCATATCATAGTCATGGTTGGCTACATGGAGATGAACTAAGAGAATAGCAGAAGAACAAATAACTACTAGATAAGCATTGGAAAGACGTCTAGATCGTTGATGTCTCCAATTAGTCCAAGGGGAAAAGGAGGTGATCAACAGTATGTGATGAAAAGGGAGAAAAACGGTAACAGAAACTAGCACCCAAGCAATACAGACCATTTGAAATAATCCAAGTCCTGTCCCCTGTTTCATATAAACTCTGTCTTCCCCCCACATGGCACATTCATGACACCTTCCATGCCTCCCTTCTATCTCCTTATCAGTCTACCAACACTTATGGTGTAAAACACAAAAGTACTCTAGGAGTACTTCCAAAGGGTGTGGGGTGCAATGGGTTCGTCCCCAAAGAGGGTTCAAGGCAGAGGTGGAATGCCAGAAGTGAAGGAATGAAGGGGAAAGAACTCCAGAAGAAGTCCAGAGTGAGTGCGGGAAACTTCAGAAGTCCGAGAGTCCGGAGTTGCATTGTTGGAGGGGTAGGCATTCAGTGCATTGTAGAGCGATAGGAGTAGACGGCGGTGAAGGTATTCATGCGTGCATGGGTGATTCAAGTGCATAGGGACGTGCGTGCAATGATCTCCAAAGATTTGGAAGATTCAAAGATGTATTTCAATGAAATACTACAAGCCTTTATAGTCCGGGCATTTCCCAGGACTGTCAGGGACAAATGTAGCAAACTGTAACTATAAAATGAAGTGAAATGGTGATGAAACAATTACGACGTAGTATGAAAGTGTCCAAAGTGAACCTGAAACAACCAGAAGACCATCCGGAGTATGTCCGGAGTTCTGGACCGGCATGGGAAATGAGTCCAGACTAGGTCGGATGGATTCGGAACTGGTCAAATGGATCAGAAAGTGTTCAGATGGACCAGAAAGCATTCAGATGGATCGGAAAGCATTCTTCCATCAAGGTAGAGTAACTGGGAGTCACTGGAAACTTGTAGAAATGTCCTATATCACTGTAGAGAGCTTTGGCTCTCTATAATGGCACCCCCTTCTTACTTCCACCATCTGATGTCATCAATAGGAAAGAAGAATATGAAGTTGAAGCAATCCACAGTCATAAGAGACCCAGATTGAAACTCTGCTTTCTAACCACATGGAAAGGATACCCCTGATCTGAAGATATGTGGGAACTGGAATCCAACCTCCAACACACTGTAGAGAGCCAAAGCTCTCTACAGTGATATAGGGCATTTCTACGAGTTTCCAGTGACTCACAGTGACTCTACCTTGACAGAAGAACACTTTTTGATCCATCTGAATGCTTTTCAGTCTGTCCGACCAGTTCCGAATCTGTCCAACCTAGTCCGGACTCTTTTCCTGCACTGGTCCAGAACTCCAGACATACTTCGGACAGTCTTCTGGTTGTTTTGGATTCACTTCGGACACTTTCATACTACATTGTAATCATTTCATCACCATTTCACTTTGTTTTATAGTTACAGTTCACTACATTTGTTCCTGACAGTCCTGGGAAATGCCTGGACTATAAAGCTTTGTAGTATTTCTTTGAAATATATCTTTCGGGATCTTTCTGCACTTCCTATCATTGCATGCATATTCCTATGCACTAGAATCACCCGCGCACACATGAACAACTTCACCTCTGTCTACTCCTATCACTCTACGATGCACTGAATGCCTACTGCCCCAACGACCCAACTCCGGACTCTCGAACTTCTGGACTTTCCTGTGCTCACTCCAGACTTCCTCCGGACTTCATTTCCTTCCATCCTATCACTTCTGGCACTTCACCTCTGCCTCAAATCCTCTTTGGGGATGAACCCATCATGCCCCACACCCTTTGGAAGTACTCCTAGAGTACTTTCATGTTTTACAATGCCCCCAAAATTCTCCTTCTGTCATATACTGTCATATACCAGATTTTCACCAAGTCTGCTCCAACCCTCCGAACCCATCTCCAGTCTCATACTCACCAACTCTGACGTTATCTCGCTCGGAAGCTCAACTCCGAGACTCCGGAGGTACCCTTAGAATATTCCCGTATGCCTCTTCATTCTTGTTATGTTAGTCTCTCTCCATTTGTATTAGTCCCGCTTCTCTTTCCCCTCCAATCCTATGTACACAGCTCCAGTTTACTTATCTTCCGATTCCGACTTACTTACCAATCCGTTACAAAGAACTCTTAGTAATACATCTCCGAACTCCATATATAAACTCCTAGAATTACTCTGTACATTCTTTAGTTCGAATATCGACTATTTCCAACTCCTGATCTCTGATCAGTCCAACTTATTCCCAACTCCTGATCCTCGGATCCCCTCTGACAAACCCCTCTGAATCCCTGAAAAGTCTTGAAGACTTTCTCTCCCCTCCTTGTCGTTTTCCTCGTCGTTGTTTACAACTTCAAGTGCAACCCCTCCAAACCTCCGAACTCCAGCCTCCGAAATCAGGGCAACGATTCTAAGCAAGGGCGCACCACATACGGTGAAGCCAAGCCCCGGCCCCCAGCTTAACTCCAAATTTTCGGAGTTAGCTCCGGAGTTGACCCGGTTTTAACATATATCAGATTTTGACCAAATCCACTCTGACCCTCTGAACTCATCTCTGGCCTCACACTCAACAACTCTGATGCTTTCTCGCTCGAAGCTCAACTCCAAGACTCCAGAGATGTCCTCCACATATCCTTGTATGACTCCCTTCATTCTTGTTACATTAGTCTCTCTCTATTTGTATTAGTCCTGCTTCTGTTT
Organism: Retiboletus flavoniger; assembly: GCA_038089835.1. Lineage (NCBI taxonomy): Eukaryota > Fungi > Basidiomycota > Agaricomycetes > Boletales > Boletaceae > Retiboletus > Retiboletus flavoniger. The sequence continues at coordinate 18,354 of JBBPLO010000142.1, forward strand.
CCTCTCCAATCCTATGTACACAGCTCCAGCCTTCACATATCCGGTGTACAGCTCTGGTTTACTTACATTCCAATTCCGACTTACTTACAAATCTGTTACCAAGAACACTTAGTAATATATCTCTGAACCCTGTATATAAACTCATAAAATCACTCTGTACTTTCTCCAGTTCGAATATTGACTATTCCCAACTCCTGATCTCTGATCAGTATCAACTTATTCCCAACTCCTGATCCTTGGATCCCCTCTGACAAACCCCTCTGAATCCCTGAGAAGTCTTGAAGACTTTCTCTCCCCTCCTTGTCATTGTCCTCATCATTGTTTACAACTTCGAGCCTGACTCCTCTGAACCTCTGAACTCCAGCCTGTGGAATCGGGGCAATGATTCTAAGCAAGGGCGCACTACATATGGTGAAGCCAAGCCCCGGCCCCCAGCATAACTCCAAAGTTTCAGAGTTAGCTCTGGAGTTGACCCAGTTTTAACACCTTCCATATAAATACCTCCACTCACTCTGAAACTTCCAGCATATAAGATGTTGGTCTCTATGTGAGTATTGCCTTGTGAGCTGGAAAGTATATGCCCCTCTACCTTCTTTTCTTCATTGACAATGTCATTGCTTTCATCTCCAAACACCTCCACCCCTTTGTCTTCCTCCTTATCCTCACAGTCGCTCTTGTGATTACAGTAAGCCTTTTCCATATATCTGCCTGAACATAAATGACTCTTGCTCTATACCACCATTCTAGAAACACCTGCTCTCACCCTTGCCATAGAGAATCACCCCATCTTCCCTGAGGATGAGGTAACTCATTCCCTGATCAGAATGTACCACACAGTCTCATCTGCTCTCCACCTTGCTGAGTCTATGACTCCTCAGGACCCCCCCCTTTGTTTCACCTTAACTGAGGCTGCTCACCACTCACTCACTCACCACCCTGTCCCTTCATGGATTCACTACCTACATAGAAGAAATTCCCCACACTCTCATCTACCCCACCATTCAATGAATACTATCATCCCTTCCTGCACTTCAAAGAGACCTATATGTACAATTGGTAGAAAATTTCCTTCTCTCTTGACCTAGACCATTCCCCCTTCCCATCCCTCCCCCCAGGATCCAGTCCCTTTTTGAGCATCTCTCATCCCCCCCACCCCCCAGTACCCCCACTGTGGTAGCCTCTTCTGCAACCCTCTCTGAAACTTCTTCCACTATGGACTCCAAAATTGAGGAAGAACCCCCTATTCCCCCTACTTTTTCCATTTGCCTCATCCCACATGAGATCAGACTTTCCAACAGGAATTTGGTTCTCTTCTCCCCTGTTCAAGTTATCCTGAGACCTGATGCACTATGCCTCACCCCAGCCACCCCCTCCACAGTTTGCTTTCAATGTGGCCTATTGGGTCACTATCTTCAGGACTGCCCCCAACACTGCTGTGGCCACTGCCACCTCTATCCCCCTGGACATCTCATGACTCAATGTTTGCTTTTCCAATGCAGCTATTGTGGCAACTGGGGACATACAGATTGGTTCTGCCCCCATCAGAACTGTGGAATTTGCCACAAATCTGGGCACATCATCTGTAACTGTCCATTCAAGGTTATATCCCCATCTCAGCAGAGCACCATCTTCAGTCCAGGCTTTCCAATGGATTGACCCCTTTCACATGGACAGAGTGCTAATCAAGCCTGGGGCTCGATTATACTAAGGGGGTAATGTTACGATTTTTTTTCTTCATCATTGTGTTCTCTTACTAGTACATTTCTCTTCCACATCTCTTATCATGGCCAACCTATTCCTTGTGTATGGGCAGCATATATTTTTGTTGGCAGATCTTCCACCTTATTCCTATCTCACTTACTGCTAGATACAAACTACATGGTAGCTATATCCTTGGACTCCTCTCCTAACTAGGTTCTCTTGTGCCTAGTCATTTCCAATTCCTTCTGTAGTTTTCTCTCAGATTCCATGGTTTGTGTGGGGTGGTGATTCCTATAAATAACTTATCTACTTCTTTGTAAATCTCTATTCTTGATCTGCACAATACTAGCATAACATCTTGACTCATCCCTGTGCTGTCATATACCGGATTTTCCACCAAGTCCACTCCGACCCTCCAAACCCATCTTCGGTCTTGCACTCGACAACTCTGATGCTATCTCGCTTGGAGTGCCACTCCAAGCCTCCAGAGATGTCCTCAGAATATCATAGTATGTCACTCTCCATTCCATTATGTTACTATTTGTATTAGTCTTGCTCCTGTTTCCCCTCCGATGCTATGTACACTGCTTGTCTCCACACTTCTGGTATACAGCTCCGGTTTGCTTATCTTCCAATTCCGAACTACTTAGCAATCCATTACAAAGACACTTACTAATACATCTTCGGACTCCATATATAAACTCCTAGGATTACTCTGTACATTCTTTAGTTCGAATATCAACTTATTCCCAACTCCTGATCCTCGGATCCCCTCTGACAAACCTCTCTGAATTCCTAAGAAGTCTTGAAGACTTTCTCTCCCCTCCTTGTCATTGTCCTCGTCATTGTTTACAACTTTGAGCGTGACCCCTCCAAATCTCCGGACTCCAGCCTCCGAAATCGGGGCAATGATTCTAAGCAAGGGCGCACCACATATGGTGAAGCCAAGCCCCAGCCCCCAGCATAACTCCAAAGTTTCAGAGTTAGCTCCAGAGTTGACCTGGTTTTAACATGTGCCCACTGAAAGTTTTAATGACTCTAAGACTTCCAAAGACCACTTTTGTGCCTTGCACTAAAAGTCGTTGCCCTCTGAAGTTTCTGTCAGACATTGGTCTCTTTGTGAGTATCACCTGACAGTGAACATCTCTCGAGCCCTAGTCCAAGCTTGTATGCTATGTGTAACACCCTTGGCCCCCTTGTCTCAACCTCAGTCTTAGCTTGTCATTGCTAGACATCAGTCTCTTTGTGAGTATTGCCTAGCAAGTTAAGACTCCCTCAAGATCTTGTTGATATGCTTTGCATAACACTATAGTTATTACACTCTTGTCCTGTTAACCTATACTGAGACTCAGGGCTTCAACTAAGGTGTTGAAGGACCAGAAGTTGTCTAGGAGTCATTTGGGCCAGCTAGAAATTGCCTAGGCTGGGAGTTCAAATAAGGATCACTAAACTGCACCAGACATGGAATGGTGTTGGCACAAGATACATCTATAACTTGATAGGATATACAGTAAGACCAAGAATGGTCTACATGAATGATATGCTAGAATATATATGTGAAGGGACAACAATGGCACAGACCATGGAAGGTCATGGAACAAAGAGGAACCTAAGGTATGACTAGGTAGTACATGTCAGTGATAGATAATAATAACACATATGATGGTGGAGCAGGGGCAATGAGATAAGGTAAGAAACATGTGGGACAATGGCAGATAAGTAATGAGGTGTATGGTACAATGATGAATGGGAAATAAGACATATGAACAATAAGAGATAAGCAAGAGAGAGATCTAGAGCTTACAGGTAATGCCATAGGCTAGAAGTCAGGACAGGAGGTGCTGTGGATAACTAGAACTGAGGTGTCTGAGGTGCGAAGGCTAATGATACAAAGGATGAGGACAAGGGAAGATTGAGAGATGGTATATGAGGGGGGGTGAGAATGAAAGATGGAATGTCAGAGGGTAGACTAGAGACAGTATATGGACAAGAGATGAGGATGAGAGATGGAGCAGGTGAGTGGTAAACATATTGAGCCATGAACTAAACTGAAAGTAAGAGATAGAGCTGGTGCAGTGGAGGGTCAGGTCATGGACTAAACAGAGAGCAAGAGACTGATGACTAAAGATGACTGGGGGCAGAGGATGAGTCATAGATAAAGAGATCTAGGCCATATTGGTAAGGTCATAGGCAGGGGTGCAGGTAAGGCTGTGGTCAAGAGAGGTACTGGATGAGGCTGGTGAACAGGAAGGGATACCAGGTGAGGCTGGTGAATGAGGAATAGGTGGATAAGTGGAAGACCTAGCATGGATGGCTAAGGGCAAGGGCAAGGAGGAGCTAGAAAAAACTATGGCAGATGGTGCTGGATAAGGGAAAAGACAGGGGTGAAATCTATCTTAGAAGCAAAATCATAACAATAGTAAGGAAGTAGGATGATGAGTTATATATACAGTGGCTCAAACAACTGTTCCAATGTTTGGATATTTTTCACTAATTGCAATATTATGACTCAACACATACTGTAATTGTAACCATTTGTTATTGGTGGATGGAAAAATGCTGTAAAACATGAAAGTTCTCTAAAAGAGTACTTCCAAGGGGTGTGGGGTGCAATGAGTTCATCCCCAAAGAGGATTTGAGGCAGAGGTGAAGTGCCAGAAGAGATGGAATGAAGAGAAATGAAGTCCAGAGTGAGTGCAGGCAAGACCAGAAGTCCAAGAGTCCAGAGTTGTGTTGTCAGGGCAGTAGGTGTTCAGTGCATCATGGAACAATAGGAGTAGACAGTGGTGAAAATATTCATGTGTGCATGGATGATTTGAGTGTGTAGGGACATGCATGTGATGATGTAGAAAAATGATCTCCAATAATCTGAAAGATCTGGAAGATTTGGAAGATGTATTTCAATGAAATACTACAAAGCTTTACTGTATAGTCTGGGCATTTCCCAGGACTGTCAAGGACACATATGATGAAGTGTAACTATAAAAGTAAAGCAGAATGGTGATGAAACTATTACAACATGGTACAAAAGTGTCTGAAGTGAATCCAAAACAACCAGGAGACCATCTGAAGTATGTCTGGAGTCTCAGACCAGCATGGAAAAAGAGTCCAGACTAGGTCAGATGGATTCAAAACCAGTCAGATGGATCAGAAAGTGTTTGGATGGATTGAAAAGCATTCTTCCATTGAGGTAGAGTGACTGGAAGTCACTTGAAACTTGTAGAAATGCCATATATCATCATAGAGAGCTTTAGCTCTCTACAACACCCTTGCTAATAGCTACAAATTGGTGCCTTAGTCAAAATATTTGGATAGGATCTAGTGAAATGGCAGCCAAATTAAAATGCTACCTGATTATAACAGTTGTTTGACTTTGAACTTCTATTACATTTATCTGACCATAGGATGCTGTAAGGTGGTTACATAACTTATGTAAGGGATACATGATGTCACAGTTATGTAAGCAGTTATGATACAGCATAGACAAACCTTATCATCACAGATATACAGTATTCCTTCATTACCACCCTAAAACATCTCTTTGCTGGTCAAAGAGATAATATCATCTTTCTTGCTTTTCTTGATAGTTCCTGGTGGAAAATTGTATCCCAAACTGGCATAAAGAAGTCTACTGTTGCCAGGGTCCTTCAGGAAATCCCATCAGAGAAATAAAATCACCATGGTTGCTGTTCTTTCAATCTTTTTTCTACCAACAAATGTGCTATGGTCCAAAAAATTCTTATTGAAAAGGCCAAAAATATAGTATAGGCCACTCATTTTATGAATGCCATCATCAGTAGTCCTGTCCTCTCACATCCAGTGGGAAATACACTAAAGGAGACCTCACTGAAAGCTGAAGTGAAGAAAAGAAAAACCATCTCTTTGCCACTCATGAGAAAAAAATGTTGGCTTTTGCTCTCAGGTACCAAAACTGGACTGTGGAGCACTGGAAGATGGTTCTTTGATCAGATGAGACTAAAATTAATAGAATTGGGTCAGATGAACAGGAGTATGTGTGGAAAATAATGGAAAAAATACTTACTTCTGCAGAGAGGAGAAGATTTATTAATGATATGGGACCATATAGGGTGGAATGGTATGGGAATTTTGTGGAAGACTGAGAGGGGGATGAATGCTGAACATTATATGGCAATTTTGGAGGAAGGGATACTACAGAGCATGGAGAAATCTGGAATTCCTGAAGATGAAGTCATTTTCTAGTAGGATAATAGTCCCAAGCACACCTCCAGAATAGTTCAAATCTGATTTCAAGATCAAGAAATCAAGCTTCTGGATTGTCCTACACAGTCTCAAAACCTCATCTCTATTGAAAACACTTAGAATTATTTCAAAAGATACCTTTTAAATTGTAAAAAGACTTTTACAAGATTTCATAAATTATGGGAGAGTGGTAGTTGAGTGGGGGGAAATGTCTATGGAAGAGTATCAGAAATGGATAGAAAGCATGCATAGAAGGATCTAAGCAGTTATTGAGGGTAAGGGAGATCATATCAAGTACTAAATACTGCATTTTGTACAAAGTCAAACAACTGTCCCAATGAGTTGTCATTTTAATTGGACTGCCATTTCATCAAACTTTATCCAATATTTTCGCCAAGGCACCAATTTGTAGCCATTAGCAAGGGCATTCTATCAGCCACCAATAAAAATGAATTATGTTACGTTTTTCTTCTTGGATAGGCTTCACCCCTATCTTTTTCCTTAGTCATCGTCTTCTTCACGGCCCGGCCCACCCTGCACCCGCTCAGTCTCACCCTCATCATCTCCTTCACAGCCCGGTCTACCCCGCGCCCACTCTATCTCACCCTTATTGTCTCCCTCACGGCCCGGTCTACCCCACGCCCACTCTATCTCTTGCTTATCTCCTAAGTATACCCTTAGTCATATCCCCTTTGTTCTTGATACCTGCAGTCTCCCCTGCCCTAGACTTAGCTTATCTCTTATCTCATCATATGCTCCTTACAGCCCCTGCTCCACCATCACATGTACCACTGCTATCTATAGCTGACGCATAGCCCTTAGTTACTCCCTAGCCTTCCCTAGCATTCCACAACCTTTCATGGTCCATGCCCACAGTTCCTTAGTATATAAACCATAGCCCTAGCATACTTGTACCTTATCCTTGATCTACGCATATAGTATGTACAATGTTCTTTGCTAGTGTTCCTCCCTGATCCTAAGCACCCTCAATTCCTACCTGATTCTCTTGGCAAGACCTTGATTCTCTTCCAAGACTCCTTGATGGTTGTGCTACACCTCTTGGACTTGTAGATGACCCTTCCCAGCCTGCGTCTCTGCTAGCATACGTTGTGTGTAACAAAAGATCAAGGATTTCCCCCTAGTCCCGCCTGCTATGGCATTGGAAACCTCCACTCCCTAGTCCCTAGTCCTCACCACCACAGGAACCCCAGTTCAACCCTTGGAAATCCTAGTAGTTGCAGCAGGGTGCTCTTCATTGAGTTACTCTTGATTCTCCTATATCTCGTGCTGATCTGCTCCGATCTTCGCGATCTCACCTGCAACTTACTCCCCTTGATCTCCTCTTCAAGGACCTATCCTTAGTTTTCCACCGCATTTCCCGGATCTTCCGGAAGAACCTCTGCTTCCTCCCTGGTACCCACTGCCCTAACCACCACCCATGATGTCCTAAGCAAGATGATAAACTGTTCCACACTCCCTAGTACTCCCATAATGTCCTAGACATGACAGAAAACTGTCCACCCCTACCCTAGCCTTGCTGGAAACCTGCCTGGCAATTCTCTGTCGTCACTCCTGAGGTTTTAGCCCTCTATCCTCCGACTGGAACCCTGCCCAGTCATCATCACTGTCCCCTAACCTTGCTGGAAACCTGCCCAGCAATCTCTTAGACCCCACTCCCGCCTTTGGCCTGCACGGGATAATTCCCTGGGCACATGCACATCACTGTCCCGCCCTCAGTCTGCATGGGGTTATTCCCTGGACAATGCGTTCCACTTCCCCTGCCCCACCTGCCTTGTACCCCCAGCATGGTTGTAAACTGCTCACAGATACCCCTTAGCTCTTCACCCTTCGTTCTCCTGAAAAAGTGGAGAAATTTTTTCCTCACCTCAACCTTCACCTTCTTTTTGACCCCTCCGCCTCCCTCCTGCCTCGATTGTCCCCTGGGTTTTTCCAGCTTGGTTTCAGCTTGGAAAAAATATTTTTACTTGGATCTTACAGTCAATGGACTTAGGGACAAGTCCAGGAAATTTTTTGCTTGAAGGTAGTGAGGTGGTAAGCCTGGCTGCCGAGCAGCCATGGCTCTTGAGTACTTACCAGTGAAATAGCATAAGGCAAGCATAGCTTGCAGCTATTTCCCTCATTCTTAGAAAACCCCAACGATCCTGAGGATGCCTCCCTCATAGGATTTAGGTAAGCACAAGGGCGTTCCCCCGAAGTGCTTGGTTTTGCAGAAATCTTTTCCCTTTTCTACCTTAGTTTTTACCCTTCGACCCTTGTTTTTACCTCTGGCATGAGGATAAACTGCACATTCTCCACTGGTCACCCCCACCTTGATCCTCAGTTCCACTGTTCTACTGCCCATCACCACCTCCTGCACGAGGTTAAACTGCGCTCCCCCTCGACCTCCCCTCACTCTCACTTTCCCCCTGTCTCCTTCACTACATGAATCTTTTAGCAAGACCTTTAATCTCTTCTAAGACTCCTTGTTGGATGTGCTATGCTGCTCGGACTTGTACTCTTTACCATCATAACACCCCCAGCCCCGCCGGAACCCTGCCCAGTAACACCCTTAGCCCCTGCAGAAACCTGCCCACTATCATAACTCCCTTCGGTATCAGCCTGATAACCATGGTCTTCCCCTGCCTTACCACTGTCCAACTGAACCCCCCACCTCACGTCTGCTCAAAGGTCATCCCCTCTCAGCACCATCGGTTTTACTTGGCCTTACCCCTAGTTCCACTGTACCCATGATCCACCTTCAAATCTGCTTGGAGGTAGTTCCTTAGCCCCACTGGTCTAGACCTGCTCAGAGGTATTGACTACCTGCCCTGCCCTAAAGCTCTAGATATATAAACCTTTGTTTACCCTCACCTTCGCCCACCATCTCCCTCATCCCACTGCCCACCATGCCCTCCCACTGCATCCACTGCCCAACCATCCCCAATGACCATTGCTTTCACTTGGCCCCCTCACTGTCCCCTATCCCTGATAACCACATCATCCTACGTCCTAGACGTCATCGTCGACACCCCCAGGGACCCATCATTCATTACCATCACATCCCTCGCCCCCTAGAACCCTCGATCATTCGTCTCCACTCCTGGGACACTCACGAATGACCCTACCTTAGGATGACCCTTTACCTGGACACTCATCACCTCCGTGCCCTCTACCACAACCACTATTATTTCCTTTGTTACAGGATCTAATATCCCTGGATAGCACTCGACAGTCTCCTAGTGAGTATCTCATATGTATCCCCTAGAAATCCCCTCACCATCGCCCCCCCCACCTCAGCCAACCGACTTAAGTTGAGATTTGGTAGTTTCAATGTAGTAAGGGGGTAATGTTACATTTTTCTTCTTGGATAGGCTTCACCCCTATCTTTTTCCTTAGTCATTGTCTTCTTCATGGCCCGGCCCACCCCACACCCACTCAGTCTCACCCTCATCATCTCCTTCACAGTCCGGTCTACTCTGCGCCCACTCTGTCTCACCCTTATCGTCTCCCTCACGGCCCAGTCTATCCCGCGCCCACTCTATCTCTCACTTATCTCCTAAGTATACCCTTAGTCATATCCCCTTTGTCCTTGATACCTGCAGCCTCCCCTGCCCTAGACTTAGCTTATCTCTTATCTCGTCATATGCTCCTCACAGCCCCTGCTCCACCATCACATGTACCACCACTATCTATAGCTGACACATAGCCCTTAGTCACTCCCTAGCCTTTCCTAGCATTCCACAACCTTTCATGGTCTGTGTCCACAGTTCCTTAGTATATAAACCATAGCCCTAGCATACTTGTACCTTATCCTTGATCTACACATATAGTACGCATAATGTCCTCTGCTAGTGTTCCTCCCTGGCCCTAAGCACCCTCAATTCCTACCTGATTCTCTTGGCAAGACCTTGATTCTCTTCCAAGACTCCTTGATGGTTGTGCTACACCTCTTGGACTTGTAGATGATCCTTCCCAGCCCGCGTCTCTGCTAGTATGTGTTGCACATAACAGATTAGAACTAAATGTTGAGTCAGAATATTGCAATTAGTAAAAAACACCCAAACATTGGAACAGTTGTTTGACCCACTATATATGACTTCTAATCACTACTATTAGTTGTGATCACAAGACTCTAAAAGCTTTGTGATTGGTCTGATGTGTGAAGTTAAGCAAACTTGTATTGTCATGGTGGAGAATGTGTTTAAAATTGGTTCCACTTCTAGAGTTAATTCTGAAATGTCAGAGTTATTTCTATGAATTGCCTAGAAAGGAACTAGGATAGCTCAAAGACATGGCTTATTAGAGAATGTTGGAGTTACATGGTAATGGTACACAAATAGTGCATAGACCAAGCATAGAGAGTATAGGAGGAGATCTATGTATGGGTAAATATACAGTGACCTCAAAAACCCTTTCCATACTAAGCTAGACTGTGGTGCCCAAAGCACACTGCCCATTACTGTGGTAATTTCACTTAGCTTTAGTTGGAGTTATAAATAATATGCATTCTAGACTAGAAGTTTGCTCCCTGGGTCATGTGATTTGGTTCACACACCATTGAGATACAACCATTTTAAAACTGCCATGTTATGGAAAGAGTTTTTGAGCTTTTGAATTGACAAGGATATTTGAATATTGTTAGTACTTGGTATAGTCTCCCCTTGCTTTAAGCACTGCCTGAATTCTCCTAGGCATATTCTCATTCAATTTCTGACACTCCTCAACTGGTATTCTCTTCCACTCCATCTGAATCCTTTTCCACAACTCATGAATCCCATTAGGAGAGTTTTCATACTCTGCAAGCCTCCTTTTAAGCCATATCCAGAGATATTCTATAGGATTTAGATCAGGATACTGTGAAGGCCAACCCATAGTATCAAATTCCTGCTCCTCTAGCCACTCCTTGATTTTCTTGTGGGTATGCTTGGGATTATTGTTTTGCTGAAAGATGGTGTCAGGGGGATTGAAACCATAATACTCCAGTGTTTGCTTGAGATCATCCTTCAAAATCTGAAGGTAAAGGTCTCCATCCATCCTACCATCAATCTTGGAAGCAAATCCAACTCCCTTCCAAGTCATAGGATTTACTTGCCTTTGGTTACCCACATTGTGTCCAGCTTTACAATCACACTCTGCTTGCTTGCTACAGTGACTCCAAAAACTGTTACAATGTTTGGTACTTTTGTAGTGTGTCCAATATAGAAATTGAGGGCATGGGAATTGCACTTAGGCATAGTGGAGGCGTGTGAAGTACTAACCCTTAGCTACCAAATTGTCTCATGATCATGTGATTCCGCTCAGGGGTTGCCGAGATACATTGAATTTAAAAGTGTAACACCATTGTAACAGCTTTTTCATTTTTGAATGGAAGAAGGATTTTTGGATATATTAGTACTTGGTATATTCTCTATTGGCTTTAATCACTGCCTGGACCCTCCTAGGCATGCTCTCAATCAATCCCTGACACACCTCCACTGGTATTTTCTCCCACTCATCTTCAATCCTTCCCCACAATTCCAATATTCCTTTAGAAGGGTGTTCATACTCTGCAAGCCTTCTTTTGATATAAGCCCAGAGATGTTCTATGGGGTTTAGGTTAGGAGACTGTGGAGGCCATACCATAGTTATGAATTCCTGTTCTTCTAACCATTCCTTGACCTTCTTGCAGGTATGCTTGGAGTCATTGTCCTCCTGACAGATGATGTTGGATGGATTGAGACCATGAAACTCGAGAGAATTCTGAAGTTCATCCTTCAAAATTTGAAGGTAAAGGTCTCCATCCATTCTACCATCAATCTTGGTAGCATATCCAACCCCATCTGAGCCCATACAGCCCCATAACATCACAGAACCACTGCCAAACTTGACAGTTCCTTCTATCAATCTGGTACTAAGCCTCTCTCCTGGCTTTTTCCACACCCATTTGTGTCCATCTGACCCTAGGTGATTGATATTGGTCTCATCAGACCATATCACCTGTCTTCAGTCCTCCAAAGTCCAGTCCTTGTGAGCATAGGCAAAGTTCAAGTGAGCCTTTTGATGCTTGGCAGAAAGTAGAGGATGTTTGCACTTAACTACAGCCTTCATCCCAGTCTTTTTCAAGTGGTGGTGAACTGTGTTAGGATGGAGAGGCTGGTTTACAATATTAGACAAAGTTCTGGCCACTTGGACAGCAGTTTCTGCCTTTTAAGTAGAGATGAGATGAATGGCATGGTGGACATTAGCAGAGGAAAGCTTGGCTGGACAGCCTCCAGGGGATTTCTGCAGGTCAGAACACTCTTTGGAACAAAGTCTGGATATGGTAGCATTGCTGAGACTTGTAGTAGAGGCAATGGAGCAAATGGAGTGACCAGCATCTAGCTAAGAGAGAATGATATTCTTCTGAGTGGCAGAGAGAGATCTCATGATGGTGATGGTTGAGAACAAAGAGGTGTGGGAACTGTTTTAAACTCAGAAATAATAATTATATGTATATCTTTGTTTGTAGCATCAAATAAGCACAAATCTGCTTGATTTGGATAAGATTCTATCTGTTCACTCAAAAGTGAAAAAACTGTTACAATGGTGTTACACTTTTAAAATGGATGTATCTCTGTAACCTCGGAGCAGAATCACATGACCATGGAACCATTCGATAGTCAGGGGTTAATACTTCACATGCCTCTACTATGCCTAAGTGCAATTCCCACACCTTCAATTGCTACAGTGAGCTCAAAAACCATTGCAATGTTTTGCAGTTTTGGACTGGTGGCAATATAGCACTTCATAGCGTGGGAATCCCGCTTAGAATTGGTGGGATCGGGTAACATACTCATCCTTGGCTTTCTAATGGTGCCTGGATCATGTGATTTGGCCAAGTGGCTGTGGAGATATGCCCATTTCAGTACAGCAAACTCATTGCAACAGTTTTTGAGCTTTTGGCATGGAAGATGAA